>BLSH010459478.1:530828-542762 GCA_018402905.1 Glandirana rugosa | reverse complement strand
CATTTATTTGTAGGGCACTTGCCCTAGTTTGAAGATGATTTTAGAACAGTTATATGGCTTCTACCGTTAATTAATACTTTTCAGACACAGTTTGAAGATGATCCACATTCACCTCCATTTTTGCTTTTTTTATGTTTTTATTTTTTTAAAAATATTTACAGTTATTTCCCTGTCCCCATTTTTTTGTAGGGCACTTGCCCTACCCTTACCCCCATTTTACTTCCTTTTGCAGCCCTCTGGGGCTTTCCAGGACTTTCCTACAGCCATTTTTGTGCCTAAAAGTTCGGGTCCCCATTGATTTCAATGGGGTTCGTTGTCCGTGCGATCGTTCGGGTTCCGTCCGGACCCGGACCCGGACTTTGTCCCGAAGTTCGGACGGACCAGCAGAACCCGAACTTCCAGGTGTTCGCTCAACTCTAATGGCTATATGTATGTAACATACAACAGTAATGTGTGTGTACCGTACATCACAGAATGCAAAGTATGGTGGTCAAAAGAATGCAATGTACACAGTATGTTACATAAGTCTGACTGCTGTACTTCCAGCATACAAAGGCCACACAGAACAGAGTGTTGGCACTCAGAAAACTACCCTCTCACCACCCAAAAAAGGAACCATCTTTACCCCAAGCAAACCCTCTTAAATGAAAATCTCTTAAAAGTCTCCCTCCAATAGGAACCTTTCCTAAAAACACAATCCACCACTCACTTCTGCTCCCCCACATCTCCCCCACCAATTTCTTATTCACTTCTGCACCACCTTCTCACCATTCACTTCGGCACCCCTTCATCCACCCTTCTCCTCCACACTCTCTTGTTCATCGTTCACAAGCAACATTCTCACTCCAAAAGCAACCCCTATAAAGCCACCGTCCACTGTTCACCTATGCACCCCTCTTGCAATTCTGCTAACCTCTGTAGCCTGGCACCTTTTTTCTACCACTTCTCCCCTCCTTCCACTACTGCTAACCTCTGCACCCCTCTTCCACCACTTCAAACCCCTCTTCCAATACTGCTCCATAGAGAGAGCTGAGTCTTCAGTCCAAGCATAACGCTCACTGTTCAGACATAAGCAAAGGGGTGGGAATGGGGGTTACTATTTGGGAAATAACATTGCCCTAATATAGTCATTACCATATTTGATCACTCATGTCACCACTATCCCTGCCCCTTTCCTTATATTGCTGATAACAGCTCAGGGAGCTGTCAATCTGCGAGTGGAATTGGCAGGTTGTGGTTGTTGGGTTTTTTCTTTCAGCGGTCATTGGACATGGTGATATGTTTGGATCTACATTGTTTTCCTTCTTTAATAAAAGACAATGGAAATAGCATACAAGTGTGCATCACAAATAGAAAGTCTTTTTGAACAGGCTGCAATTTCTAAGAGACTGAGCCGGTATTTTGCATCATAAATAAAAAAAGTGCATTTTTGGACACTGCTGATGGAAATAGCATACAGGTTTGTACTACAGATATAATGCCTGTTTGAATAGGCTGCAATTTCTGAGAGATTGAGTGAGCATTTAGTGTCTGTGTGTGTATATATTTGTGTGTGTTTGTGTGTGTGTGTCTTTTCTTGGACATCAACAATGGAAATAGCATACTAGTATTCACCACAGCTAAAAAGCCTGCTTGAACAGGCCATGATCCCTTTTCATGTACCGAGGATGGACACATTTTACAGTTTTGCAATTTTAAACCTTCTCAGAATGTCCACTGTTTGTGAGAAGGAAATAGCAAGCAGATTGCTCCTTACAATGAATTCATTTATTTTTCCACACAGAAGATGGAAAAGTTAAAGTACTTGCCAGCAAGGCTTTTAAAACTTTTTTTGAAGGACAGAGAAAGCAGACTTAACATTAAATAATTGAATTAGACAGTATATATTTGTGGATATATGATATATATATTGTACACATTTCAAACAGGGAATCTACTCTGTATTAATGGAAAGTCAATTTGCAGAAAACACTTAAAATGGTGCAAAGACGACTAAATTCTTAAAAAGTCTCTAAACCTTGATTCAAATGTCCATAATACAATCACTTTGTGGCTTCTAGTGCATAAATCTCCAGTAGTGCAAAATTGTGTGATTATGTGCTTCAATGCCACACACTTCAATATGTCACCAATCCACCACTAGCTTCAGCGCTTGCTCACCTCAATTTATGGACCTATACATTTTAGAGTTAATCCTTGCGAATCCACCGTCTGCCGACTAATGACCACTACTAGGTCCCTTTATGGGGCTTTGCTGTCTCCAACCACAGATGGAACCGTCTCCAACTTTGTATTTAAAATTGTTGCACTCACAATCATATAAAAGTAATGAGCAGTGTGTATCTTGGGAAAAAATAGAAGTCCCTCCATACTTACAGTTTATCATCCAAACTGAAGTGACATCACTGGCTCTGTCCGATGCATTGCATCACTTGTTACGTGACTTCCTCAGGCTAGCGAGCATGGTGACACTTGCTGGATTTACAAAGCTGCCTGATTGTTTACTGGTAGCCATGGTGATAAGATAATGATAGTGCTTACTAAACAAAATGAAAACCTTACTAAAACTGTTGGAAAAAAAAACTTATTCCATGACAGTAGATATCTAAAACAGTAGCAAATAAAAAACTATACTGTTTTAAGTAATCTAAAACTGCAGTGTTCAATGTGCTTCACAATAATGGATAATATATCCAACTACTAATAAAATATGCGTAAAATAAACATAATATGAATTAAATAATCTAAAGAGCATCCTGGCATTATACAGAGCATAAAACATATTAATATTAATAATAATCTTAATGTGGTCAATCTCAATAATATATAAAGTGGTGAGTTACACCATATATGCAGGTAATAATTGGTAACAAAGCAGTTTATGTCATACTCTATGTTGTGACCTTTTGGATGACGTGTTTGCATCTCATAAATCCATGTGGAATCCCATTGAGTTAAACCATCCTGTTACTACTTCTCCAGTGAGGTTTAAATGTTTCTATCCCCCAGAGTTTAAGTAGAGCTGGATTTTTATCATAAATTTTAGAAAAAGGTTTAGATATACTGTACTGTGTTTTTTGAAACCCTTCAAAATGTTCTGGATATGTTATCCTATACATTTCCACTGTGGCCCTTCCTTCTGCCTACATACTGTAGGCCACATGGACACTGGAGTGCATATACTACTATCTCTGTCCAACAAGAGATAAACTCTTGTATTTTTTATTCCTTACCAGTGGAAGTTGATATAAACATTTTACACTTCTTTCCATTCTCCTTTGTATTTTTACATGCATAGCACCTTTTACATGTAACAAATCCATTTCTTCTTTGTTTTATTATTATTCAGGGGATCAATCACATTTTAGCTAGTTTGTCTCTTAATTTTGGTGCTCTCCTATAAATAACTCAGATTTTACACTGACTTTACTTGATGCACAACTGTGCAATGTCATTGACTTTAGAGACAAGCAAAGCCAGAAGATCAGCATGGTAGCTAGACTAGCTTCAGAAGAAGGCCAGCAATGGCAGCCAATTTGTATCTCTCAGTACAAGTTTCTTAAAAGAGCAAAAGTTAACATAATCAAACATTAACTCGGATGTGAATGTTAAAGCTGAAATCATGTTGTGAAGTGCTGCACAAACTGTTGGCGCTAAATAAATCCTGTATAATAATAATGATAAAAATCAAAGCATAAAATATACAATTTAAAGCAGCTGTGAATTCATGAATAGATCATTGTGTGTACGTTTTAATGCAAGCAGTGGAAGTACCTGGATTTGACCTGGTATTAGCCTATTACACTCCCTTAATCATTACAGCAGAGTTCAGACTGAAAGAGGGAGAAGCAGCACAAGCAGCCAGTCATCTATACAGTGTTGTGTATATGTTTATAAGGGAGGAATAGGAGGATGAATCAGTCTCCTGCTTCTCCATTCACTGTCTAGTCAGATACTTGTAGAGCAGTAAGATCTACAGTAACTAACAAGTGAGTACACCCTCACATTTTTGTAAATATTTTATTATATCTTTTGATGTGACAACAATGAAGAAATTACACTTTGCTACAATGAAAAGTAGTGAGTGTACACCTTGTATAATAGTGTAAATTTGCTATATCCTCAAAATAGCTCAACACATAGCCATTAATGTCTAAACCGCTGGTAACAAAAGTGAGTACACCCCTAAGTGAAAATGTCCAACTTGGGCCCAAAGTGTAAATATTTTGTGTGGCCACCATTATTTTCCAGCACTGCCTTAACCCTCTTGGACGTGGGGTTCACCAGAACTTCACAGGTTGCCACTGAAGTCCTCTTCCACTCCTCCATGACGACATCATGGAGCTGGTGGATGTTAGAGATCTTGGGCTCCTCCACCTTCCGTTTGAGGATGCCCCACAGATGCTCAATAGGGTTTAAGTCTGGAGACATGCTTGCCCAGTCCATCCCCTTTACCCTCCACTTCTTTAGCAAGGCATTAGTCATCTTGGAGGTGTGTTTGGGGTCATTATCATGTTGGAATACTGCTCTGCGGCCCAATCTCTGAAGGGAGGGGATCATGCTCTGCTTCAGTATGTCACAGTACATGTAGGCATTCATGGTTCCCTCAATAAACTGTAGCTCCCCAGTGCCGGCAGCACTCATGCAGCCCCAGACCATGACACTCCCACCATCATGCTTGACTGTAGGCAAGAGACACTTACCTGGTTGCCGCCACACACGCTTGACACCATCTGAACCAAATAAGTTTATCTTGGTCTCATCAGATCACAGGACATGAGACATTGAAAAAACAGCAGAACTGCACCAGCACCACATCCCTTAAAGCAAATAAATCATATGGAGGATAGAATGGAAAAAATGGGACTTTGAAGGTGCTGGTATACCCCCTAACTGAAAAGACATACCATACAAATATTAGTAAAATATACAAAATGTTATTGATACATGATAAAAGCATTCCAGTTCTTTCTGGTCGAGTTAGAAATATATGTGTTTTTGTTTTATCATGTATCAATAAAACTTTGATATTTTACTAATATTTGTACTAATATGTGTATGGTATGTCTTTCCAGTAAGGGCAGCACCTTCAAAGTCCCATTTTTCCGTTCTATCCTCCATGTGATTTAGATCACAGGACATGGTTCCAATAATCCATGTCCTTAGTCTGCTTGTCTTCAGCAAACTGTTTGCAGGCTTTCTTATGCACCATCTTTAGAAGAGGCTTCCTTCTGGGATGACAGCCATGCAGACAAATTTGATGAAGTGTGCAGTGTATGGTCTGAGCACTGGCAGGCTGACCCCCCTCCCCTTCAACCTCTGCAGCAATCATACGTCTATTTCCCAAAGACAACCTCTGGATATGAAGCTGGGCACATGCACTCGACCATGGCAAGGCTTGTTCTGAGTGGAACCTGTCCTGTTAAACAGCTGTATGGTCTTGGCCACCGTGCTGCAGCTCAGTTTTAGGGTTTGGCAATCTTCTTATAGCCTAGGCCAACTTTATGTAGCGCAACAATTCTTTTTTTCAGATTCTCAGAGAGTCCTTTGCCATGAGGTGTCATGTTGAACTTCCAGTGATCAGCATGAGAGAGTGAGAGAGATAACACCAAATTTAACACACCTGCTCCCCATTCACACCTGAGACCTTGTAACACTAATGAGTCACATGACATAAGGGAGGTAAAATGGATAATTGGGCCCAATTTGGACATTTTCACTTGGGGTGTACTCACTTTTGTTGCCTGCGGTTTAGATATTAATGGCTGTGTGTTGAGTTATTTTAAGGGGGCAGCAAATTTACACTGTCATACAAGCTGTACACTCACTACTTTAATTGTAGCAAAGCGTCATTTCTTCAGTTTTGTTAGTGATTGTAAAGGATCTTTCTTTTTAAATAACAAGCATGTTATATTCACCTGCTCTGTGCAATGGTTTTACACAGAGCAGCCCCAATCCTTCTCTTCTAGGCTCCCCCGCTGGCACTCCTGGCTCCTCCTGCCTTCCAAGTATGCCCTCTAACAAGCTGCTTGCTATGGGTATACGCATGCAGGCTCAATCCCAAACTGCACTGTGTGCATCTATTGACACACACAATGCAGCTTTGCCTCTCCTCATCACTACATTTGATTGACAGCAGCAGGAGCCAATGGCTCCTGCTACTCTCTCTGAGTCCAGTGAGGAGGGAGAGAGAGAGCAGTGCCACTGCAGATGATTAAAGTCAGGTCTCCTGCTCTACAGGGTTGTCCTGTGTGGTAGAACTGTGAAAATCCCAGGACTGAATAGATAGAAATGCAAATCCTTTGGCAAGTATAACAACAACCATATACAGTATGTATTACATCTGCGTATTTAGCTATTTGAGTTTTAATGTTAAAATGTTCAGTTACAAGTTCTCAAAGTAAGTAATTGAGCATGCAATGATTAAAAAAAAATGTTCTAATAATTATAATAACCCTACTAGATTCTGAAAAAAAGGCTCCTTCTCTGGACATTCCCCTTGTAACTGATGCATCCTATGCATAAAATCCTCCGCCTAACCTCAAAAGGTGCAAAGATGATACAGTTAGCTAACAGACATGTATTAGACATTTTTCCTTTGGGACAACTGTTTTATGTTCCACTTTCTGCAAATGATTTATTATTTATGTTGCAGTTTGAACATTCTGCTTAAAATATCTTGCACAATGTGATTTATTGTTCTCTTGGGCAGGCTACCATGCTCCTGGCATACACACATTATTAGATGTAGCTATAAACATGAGAACTTGCATAAGGAAGGACACAATTGTATCATATTTTGTGAAATTCTTAGCTCGTTATAGTTGGGTTGGGAATATTGAAAAGAGTGAAAAATGTACTTTTATACATGTGAAATTAACACTACACTAGTCTTCTAATGAGTCACATAAATACCTTCATTTTACAACCAGTAACAGACATCAGATTAACAGTTATCAGTGCTGACACCTATGAGTATATGCATAACAAGGGCTTTAAAATTATGTTAGGTTGGTTTTTGGTTAAGAGATTAGGGAGCTTATTTTAGGTTTCAATGTTAGGGTTCATTTTAGGCATGAACGTTAAAGGATAAGTTAACTTTTTACGAAAAAATAATAAATGCACATTTTTTTTTGCAGGTAAAAGCCTGTAAAGCATTGCACCAGTAGTCAGTAGATCGCTGGTGCCATGCAGGTCTCCAGCAGATCTGCCAGTGTATCTGCTTCCCCATACAAGTAGATACAATCTGACAGGAAGAGAGAATGAAAAATAGGTGAAATCAGCTGTGAAAAAATACACTGCCAACATTCACGGTAGCGCATAAATATACGTATCCAATAAACAATGAAAATTTTCAAAAATTCTGATGAAAAATGTCCATGAAGCGATAGTGCTTAATTAAAGTCCAATTTGTGAAATAACAGGTGATGTAAACAACAAAAGGTGATCTCCACACAGAGTAGAAATCCTTCACCAGTACTCCAGAAATAGACACCCTTAGGAAATAGGCTTACCAGATGCCATATATCACAGAGCATAGATCTCAATACATGTCACAATGACTGCCCAATTTCCAAATGATTATAACAGATCACCGCTGGTAATCTCGTTCCACATGTAGAAATAAATCACATATAGCCTCCGATAGTGTAAAACCTTTAAAATCAATTTTATTCTAATGATAATCCTCTTACATCAAAATTCATCTTTTTAATCGCATATATACATTACTGGTCCTGGTAGTGCATCACGGTGCTGCCAACCCAGTCTCCTAGCCCGCACAGAAGATACAGTATCCAGTCCATAATTCCTATGGCCGTATAGCCCCACCTCTGATGCGTTTCGTCCCTTCCGACTTCCTCACAGAAGGGGTGGCTACACAGCAAAACAATAGGACTTAAATACTGATCACCGCCCCTCTGTCAAGCTCCGTAGATGTCAATTTACATGTGTCAACACCCAGACAGAGCACGTCACTCCGTAATACACGCCCAGAGTCCATTCAGACAACGGATACCGCCGACAGTGCAATTAACCCTTCAGATTGCATAGAATCTATTAATGTATATACCATTAACCCGGTAGTAGCCAGTGCACACTCTTGTACAGCCACAGCCAGATCGTAGGCTAAGAAAAGCCACCTTAGATGGCAGAATAGAATCACTGGGTTACACTCTCTTAATATTTTACAGACATCTCAATGCAAATCAAATGGAGTGCACTGCATACACTATTTAGAGTGCCGCTTAATATGGGGTGTGGATACAGCATTACAGTAATATAAATATTCATAAATTAAAATATAAACTAAATCTCATGGACACAATTGTAACCTCTACAAAATAATATTAAATAAGACAAAACACATATTGATAAAATTAAATACTGCCAGAATAAATAAATTCTAATATTAATGCAGTGAAAAAATATATCCGCAACATAGGAAGAGAGAATGAACTACCATGACACTCCACAGTGCAATGGTAGTTAACCACTTCAGCCCTGGAAGGACTTCCCATGTTAGGACCAGAGCACTTTTTGCGATTCGGCACTGTGTCGCTTTAACTGACAATTGTGTGGCCATGTGACGTTGTACCCAAACAAAATGTATGTCTTTTTTCCCCACGAATAAAGCTTTCTTTTGGTGGTATTTGATCACCTCTGCATCATTTCTGATCACCGCTATAAACAAAAAAAGAACAACATTTTGTAAAAAAAAACAAACAATATTTCTTACTTTTTGCTAAAATACAAATCCAAAAAATAAATATAAAAAAACTAATTTATTCATCGGTTTTGGCCGTTTTATATTCTTCCACAATTGCCGTTTATTGATTGGATTGAGCAAAAGTTGCCATGTTTACAAACCATGAGAATTCATTCCTGGGGTTGTTACAATTTTTTTTTTTTTTTTTACTGGTAATGGCGGCAATCTGCAATTTTTATTGGGACTTTGATATTGGGGCGGACATTTCGGATATTTTTGACACTTTTTTGGGACCAATGACATTTATACAGTGATCAGAAATGTAAATATCCACTGATTACTGTATAAATGTCATTGGCAGTGAAGGGGTTAACCTGGGGGGCGCTCTAGGGGTTAACTGTGTTCCCTGGGTGTGTTATAACTGTGAGGGGGCTGGGCTGTCAGGGGCATAAGAGATCTAACTGATCCCAGTGACAGGAATCAGTAGATCTCTTAGATGCTGCCTGACAGCGCGGGGAACCGCTGTGTTTACATTTGTGTTTCCCTGTCTTTCTGCTGTGGTAAGCAATCGCCGGTGGACATCAGTTCTGCCCCAGCCGCGGGCACACTCCTCCATGCACAAGCCGCCATTTAAAGACGGCGATTCGTGGGCAGGGTTGCCAACCGCCAGTAAATTTACTGACAGTTTGTAAAAATCAATGATTTTTATAACTGTCTATGAATATAAGGGTCTGATAATTTGTCATGCTGTGCTGATTTTTTATGTGTAAACCAAGAAAATTACTTGATATGGGTATTGTCAGTGTTTCTATGTTATGTTTGAATATCAATTGCCTTAGTTTTTAATAGGAGTTCTGTTATTTTTCAGGTTGCCAGTAAAAAAATCTGCTCTGCCAGTAAATTTTCCATGTTTTGCCAGTAAAAAACGTTGCAGAAGGTTGGCAACACTGTTCGCGGGACGCTGCCACTCTGCAGCAGCAAATGTATGTGAGCCAGTCGGGAACCGGTTAATTGAGAACTACAAGCCGACAGCCACAAAGGCTGTTGGACTTTGTCGTTTTTTCATTCACAGAACACCGTAAATGGATGATGTGGCCAGAGCCCCGCACGGCCAAATTTGTTGCAGAGTGTGACAGATAGCGGGGGGACAAGATCCCCCGCTAGCTGTCTAAACGGGGGTTAGGGGGGTGCTGGGGCCGGTGTATCTGCAACATGTTACATGTTACACCCTGAATATGGCTGTAACATGTTAAAAAAGGTGAACCTATCCTTTAAAATATAACTAAACCCTCTTATACAGTTAAAGGTGCATTCTTAGTCTCTATTTTGACCTGCAGTTGCCTTGGTGCTGTGCATGTTACTAGCTATGACATCAGTCATTTGAGGAGCTGAAAGTTTGGTTGAGAGTGTAGATTAGTGCTCTGGCAACAGTTATCACTAGCAATAAAGTGAGAGTCTGGCACCAAAGCATCTTGAATTTAAAGGGATCATTTTATTTCTGAAACAAGGACATTTTCAGCCACGTGTGGAGGCCTTCTTACTAGAGCAGGGGTTCTTAATCTGGAGTCCATTGACCACTAAATGGTCCATGAATGGGTTTCAGAGGGTCTGTGAGGGTCAGATAAAAAAATAAACATTTACATTCACTATACAGCCCTCCTCCTTCTCCCAATCAATAGTTTCCCACTGAAAAACATTACAGAAAAAAAAGCTACATGGTTAGTCTGGTTGAAAAAAACGCAAGTCCATTCAGTTAAAAAAAACCACACAAATCAAAAACTTCCATATACACAACCCTTTACCCCAGCTGATCCAGAGGAAGGCAAAAAACAAACAAACAATGAAGTATGAAACAATTTGATGCAGGAGGGGAAAAATACTTCCTGATCCCCTAAGAGGCAATCGGATATTCCTGGGATCAACTTTACCTATAAATATTAGTATCCAGTTATATTTAGTGCATTTAGGAAAGAATCCAGGCCTTTTTTTAAAGCAATCTATTGAGCTAGACAGAACCAGCTCCTAAGGGAGTCTATCTGACATTTTCACAGCTCTTCCTGTGAAGAAGCTTTTCTGTTTTTGGAGGTTAAACTCTTTTTCTCCAGATGTAAAGAATGCCCCCTTGTCCTCTGTGATGACCTTAAAGTGAATAACTCGATACCAAGTTCACTATATGGACCACTTATGTATTTACATATGGTGATCATATCCCCCTTAAAGGCTATGATCACCTTTGTTCACCTTTTTTTTTCTAAATTCCAGCTCCCCTATGTACCAATATAGCATTAATGTTCTTCTTTTGCAAAAATAAAACAGCTTTCCATTTATTCTACACACGTTTACCTCACTCTCTTCATGGCTGTTTAAAAGCACTTATCTATTACTTCTGCCTTACTTCCTGGATAGACTTTAAGTCATGACACAGGAAGGAGTTGACCAGCTGAGGGTAGATGATGCAGGCTGTGTTCTAATCAGATCAGCTGGTCAACTCCTTCCTGTGTCATGACCTAAAGTCTGTCCAGGAAGTAAGGCAAAAGTAATTGATAAGTGTTTTTAAACCGCCATGAAGAGAGTGAAGTAAACATGTGTAGAATAAATGGCAAGCTGTTTTGTTTTTGCAAAAGAAGTACATTTTAGAAAAAAAAGGTGAACAAAGGCAAACTTAATCAAGAGAGAATACATTTGGTTAAGCTAATCTTTCCTCATAGCTGAGCTCCTCCATGCCTCTTATCAGTTTGGTTGCCCTTCTCTTCATTTTCTCCAGTTTCCCAATATTCTTTTTGTAAACTGGTGCCCAAAAACTGAACTGCATATTCTAGATGAGGTCTTACTAATGATTAGAGTTGAGCGAACCTCTGGAAGTTCGGGTTCTGCTGGTCCGTCCGAACTTCGGGACAAAGTCCGGGTCCGGGTCCGGACGGAACCCGAACGATCGCACGTAGATCTTATACGTCAAGTCAAAAACCCGTGGTCAAATGTTTTTCTTATAACCCTTTGACCTCTTTTACTTCTCTTCCCGTTGGTTTGACTATTCTCCGTACCTCCTCGAGTCGATACTCCTTTCTAATCGAATTGGTTTACATAAGAGAGAACTAATTCAAACGGAAACAAGTGGAAAAAAAAGATTTTACATGAAGAAAACGTTTTTGTTTTGTCGAACGGTAAATAAGATGTGTACAAATGAAGTGAGAGAAGTACCGCCAAATTTTTGTGAATAGTTAATGAAA
>BLSH010459478.1:489630-503888 GCA_018402905.1 Glandirana rugosa | reverse complement strand
ATGTGTATAAGAGACAGCGCCATGAGCGGCGTCCATTGATTGTTACACGCTGTTTTTAAATGTCTTTTTTGTAAGTATAAATTTTTACTTTGCGTGGAATAAAGCAAGCCAGACAATACTTCACTATTGTTGGAATCCTTTCTCTTCCCTTATACAATATACGGTGGTTCATCGGTGGCTGTTGGAGACCAGTTCCAGGACAAGTCCAACCTGTGGAAATTTGATCACATACAGCTTTTGTGGATCCCCAGACTGAAAAGCTGGGGGTCATATTGTTGCGGTGAGTAGGATTCTTTTGGGGTTCTCCTCCCCCCTGCACGTGTGGAGCACTTTGGCACCTGGAAGAAATATCCAGTATACAGCGCACTCTGTCACTTTAATATGGACTATTATGTTATAAGTTCCTTATGATTTTCTAAGCACTTATATGGCACCTTAATTGGACTATCATGTTATGAGTTTTATGATTTTCTAAGCACTTTATATGACATTATTGAATTATGCAAATTAATTAATATTTTGTGCTAGCGCTACAAATTATTTGTTTTTTGTTTTTGGGTATTTACTCAATGTGTAGCAGCTGCCTCTTTCACTAACGTATTTCACATATCCATTAGCGCAAACGTTGTCTGTTTTAAAAATCCTTTATCATTTACTTGCAGGTGTGCTGAAGAGGTTAGGTATTTATTAATCCATGATTACACCTTCTCATAATTTGTCATTAGCAAGACGGTTCACTTCCCCAAACCCAGCTCCCCCCAAAACAAATAAAAAAAAAATAGCTCCAGAATTTACATTTATTTGCACAGCAACACAATTATGTACATTCATTTAGTGGCATTAGTATATTAGGTTTTACATTTAGATAAACATTTAGCAACTGGAATCTAATGGCCCTGCTCATAGGAGCTTACAATCTAAAATTTTTCCAAGCCTTATAGTGGACATAGCTTTAATTTCACAGTGTTTAGCAGACTACACATTTCATAGTACAACTACTCTCAACAGACACCAACCACCAACAAATGTTTAGCTGCAAGATTATACCAAATTACAAAAAAATAGTCAGTCATTCTTAAAAAAAAAAAATACAAAATATTAAAAAGACACATATTCCAAAACATGACCACTCACCACCCCACATTCCACACACATACATTGGCGACGGTATTGCTGGAAGATGCATTTCTGTGTACATGATTAAGCAATGAGATCAAAGAGTAGAAGGTCAGCAAATGCTCCCAAACCATGAATGCATGGTCAGCAGAAACAATACACAACACTGACAGCAAAGCCACACTTTTGATGGACAAAATGCACAAGAATTTCAACAAACAGCCAAAGTGGGGCATTTGCCATTATGCACAATATCAGCCCTCCTCCCCCAAAAACCACAGCAAATAACACGGCCTCTTCGCAGGGCAAACCAACCTCCTCTAATGCAGTCAATTATATAACATAGGTTGTATTGCACACCGACACGCCCAATGGAAGTAAACGCCCACCAGTGTCATTCAATCTGTCTCTTCACGTCTGCCTAACTCAAAGTGATTGCACCTGATAAACAAGAACACTTATAATTTGCAAATGTGTTAGCCCACACGATATTGTCAAAACCCCTGCCTTTACACGCACATGAACTTTAATGGCATCCCAGTCCTAGTCTGTAGGGTTCAATATTGAGTTGGCCCGCCCTTTGCAGCTATAACATTTTCAACTGGGAAGGCTGTTCACAAGGTTTAGGAGTGTCTATGGGAATGTTTGACCATTCTTCCCAAAGCACCTTTGTGCGGTCAGGCACTGATGTTGGATGAGAAGGCCTGGCTCATAGTCTCCGCTCTAATTCATCCCAAAGGTGTTCTATCAGGTTGAGGTCAGGACTCTGTACAGGCCAGTCAAGTTCCTCCACCCCAAACTCACTCATCCATGTCTTTATGGACCTTGCTTTGTGCACTGGTCCAAATCAGGAGGGGGGATTATGTTGTGGGGTTGTTTTACAGGGGTTATTCTTTCACACTTGTGCGACTTTAAATTTGTGTGTTTTTACAACGATTTGCCGCAATGTTTTGCAGTGATTTTGATGTGACTTGAAGCAATAGCTGTGTAATCCTGAGGTCTATGGACCTCAAGTCGCATCAAAGTCGGACCAAAGTAGTGCATGGACTACTTTGAAGCCACTGCAACTTTAAGTCGCACAGATATGAATGGTACTCATTGAAAATCATGGGGAATGGCTTGTCATATGACTTTGCAGTCCCAAGTCGCAGGAAAAGTCACACAAGTGTGAAAGGGGCCTGAAGATAATTTCCAATGAGCACCATTCATATCTGTGCGACTTCAAAGTAGTCCGACTTTGAAGCAACTCGAGGTCGATAGACCTCAGAATTACACAGCTATTGCTTCAAGTCACATCAAAATCATGTCAAAAAATTGCAACAAATCGCGCTAAAGTCATGCGACTTTCAGGTCCCACAAGTGTGAAAGCGGCCTTTGCCCAGGTTCACATTGGTGCGATGCAGGATCCAGCATGATTTCAGCACCGGTTCCTGCATTGCACCTCTCCCACAGGCAGTTCACACTGCCTTCTGTGAACCGCTGCGGGTGTCAGTACAATATTAACGACTTCCTCAGATTGGTTCATAGATCGCAGTGCTAACTGTGGATTCCGATAGGAATTGGATCGCAGGAGTGAGAACACCCATGCGACCTGATTCTGGTGGTGGAACCCTCGTCCACATAAATGCTACATTTATAGAAAACTTGGGGAAGAACATGAGTTATGTTTAACAACACAGGAAGAGCTGGCAGCCTTTCTACAGGACATAGCATGTTGGGGATTTGAACCTATGAACCCCGGCTTTACTCAGCAGAAGTGCTAAGCCCTTAGCCACATTCATGGAGCATCCATTGCTGTGATGTCAAACAGTCCTAAGTCTCAGGGTTGCAATAAATGAACCAATGTAGATGTGCTGTGGAAGGTTGGATAACCATTGAACAACCTGTTTCTGGCATATGCCATATGTTTTGAAGGTTTGTTATGGCTCAGTACTGTGAGCATTCTGCTATAGAACATCTCTCTTTTTGGGGCATTTGCCTTGGTAAGAAGCTGCAATTATTGCTGGATGGGAAATGTTAAGGCTTATTATAGTCCTTGCCCATAGAAAACATGTGACACAATTTGCAATAGTGGTGGAACCCTCCTACACATAAATACTACATTCAGACATAGTTTTGGTAAGAACATGAGTTATGAGAACAGAAAACCTCTCTACATTAAGTGATATTCTCAGGATGCAAATCCAGAACCTCTATGGTCCTAGGTAGAAGCGTTAAGCTGTTAGCCACCAGTCTGCCAAGTGTGCAACCCTCCTACACATAAATACACAGAGACTGCATTTATTTGTACATATAGGTGGTGGAATTACATCAGTCTGGAGTTTATTCTGTGCTATTTGGTGATGCTTGAAGTGTAATACAGTGATATTATTGCAACAGCTGTTTTATTATTATTATTATTATTATTATTTGTATTATTATTTATTATATGTAGTATTATTATTTATTATATTATTTATTATTATTATTATTATTTATTATTATTTATTGTTTGTGGTTTGTGAAGATACCTGTGTGAGTTTAGGAAAAGATTTTTATGAGATGGACAGCAACAAGCAAAAGACAGATAAAAAACATGAGAAGATTGAACATTGTAACATTTTTAAAAACAAATTAGATGATGAAATAGCAACATTGTTGCAGGGACAATTTGTTTGAGAGAAAGATACATTTCATCTCAACATGAAAAGGATTTCTTTAGGGATGTTACAATTGTACCATTAGAATCAATGGCTGAAACTTGCATTGGGCTTCTCAAGAAGGCATATTAGCCAATGCAAATTTGCATTCTCAAAAAGACATTATAGACAAGTGCGAATTTGCGAATTTACTACACCGCCCTCTAAAAAAGGCTTGGGAGTTAAAATGAGGGAATTTTCTTGTCTGAGCATGCTCAGTTGTGCTCAAGAATAGTCAGGAAAAAAGGGGGAATTTGGCTCTTTTCAGACTTTCAATGATATTTCAGGTTATATATCACTTTTTTTTTTTTTTTTTTTTTAAAAAAAGCTTTATTAAGTATTACATTCCATACAGTCATATATCACTTTTTTTAAACAATTTAAAAGCAGATCATCATTAAACAAGATACTACATTTTTAAAAACAATTTAGGTGATCCTATCATGCTCTAAACATTATTTCCATGTGCAATTCCCTTGCTTCTACCACGACTAGTTTTTTAGTCAGTCACTGCTGTTTGGGCGTTATAGTGAATTTGATTCTGGGACTATAGTGAATTTCATTTTCACGCTAATTAGCGCGAATTTGCGATTCTGCGCGGTAAAATTCGCACAAAGGCATAATCGCGATATAGTAAATGACCCCCATAGAGTCTACTTTGAGCAGCCATTCTTTAATAGTAGGGGGAGAGTGTGTTCTCCAGTGTAGTGGGATAAGAGCTTTGGCTGCGTTCAGCAGATGTCTGGATAAATCATTTTTGGATGATTTATATGAGGAGTTATTCACATGGAGCAGACAGCACGCCGCATCCAAGGACAGACGGGTTTTGGTAATCTTTTGTGTCCATATGATGATCTGTTCCCAAAATCTCTGAATTGGAGCACACTCCCACCACAAGTGGAGAAAGGTGCCTCTTTCTCTATGGCATCTCCAACAAACGTCCGATTCGCAAATACGCCATGCTTTAAGTTTGATTGGGGTATGGTACCATTGGGTGTGTATCTTATATGCCGTTTCTTGCATTCTAGTGCTTAAAGAGCATTTATGAGTAAAGACAGCTGCCTTTATCCACTGTGCATCTGAGATCGACATTTAAAGATCTCTTTCCTAATCTGTTTTGAATTTGTCGGTTTTATCGTTCAGAGGTTGTGAAAGCCAGCCATAGATCAAAGAGGTACCTCTTCTGAATGGTTTCTGGTTGTAGCACATTTCTTCAAACTTTGAAAGTGGTCTGGAAATAGATTTTTTGTGTTTATTATTTTGGAGAAAATCATGGATCTGGAGGTAATTCCAGAAGGTCAGGTGATTCAATTGGGGCGTGTTTTTAAGTTCCGTAAAACCCTTAATAACTCCTTTGGACATAGTGTGAAAGGCCGTCAGTGAGAAATTGGGGTCTGTCATTGTGAAGTTTCTCCTTCTGGTTCCGGGAGGGAAGTCTGGGTTATTGTAAATCGAAGTTAGGGGGCTAGGAGATGAGGAGAGCTGGTGAGGGATAGCAGCTTTGTGGAATGCTTTTAGTGTCGCTGAAATTAACGGATAATTTGAGGGGTTAGACCAGGGAAGAAAGTGAATGAAGGGGGTCGGCCTGCTTATTTCAAGTTTGACCCAGTCTTTATTTTCTTGGTGGCAATGCCAATCCAGAATTCTGGTTAAGCCCACCTGTTCCATTCCAATGATCTTCCCTAGAAGAGGGCGAATTCTATTGGCCAAAATTTTCGCTAAAATCTTGAGATCCAGATTCAATAAGGAAATGGGCCTATAATTTGCGCAGTCTGTCGGGTCTTTATCTTTCTTGGGAATAATCGATATATGAGCTAAGGAGAAGTCTTTAGGAGGTTTGGGGTCTTTAATAATGTGATTAAGGGCTTTAGTAAGGTGTATGTTTAAGATGGGGTCGTAAGGTTTATAATATATTAAAGTGAAGCCGTCAGGTCCGGGGCTTTTGCCAGGTTTCATGCTATTGATAGCTTGAGCAACTTCTTCTTTCGAGATGGCTTCATCTAACATTGAAGTCCCGGCTGTGGTTAAACTTGGGATTTTACAGTCTTCCAAAAAATGTTTAATGATTTTGGTTCTGTCACCTACAACATCTTTAGGTCTGGGTTGTACTGGCAGGTGATATAGTTTTGTGTAGAAGTCATGGAATATCTGGGCTATTTCGTCCGAATCATGTATGGGGGAGCCCTGTTTATTGTGAATGCAATGAATGTTTCCCATAACCTGTGAGTCTTTTAGAGCTTTGGCTAAATATTTGCTACTTTTGTCGCCAAATTCATAGTAAATTGTTCTTCTGAGAAAAAGAGAGTGTTTCATCTTTTGGTTTAGAATAGTTTGTAGCTCTTTTCTCATGTCTGTTAATTCTTGTTCTACTGACTCGGAGAGGGATTGTTTGTGAGTAGATTCAAGCCTATTTATCTTGTTTATAATGAGTTCCATGTTTTTTTCCAGTTCTTTCTTTTTTCCTTGCTCCGAGTTTGATCAGTTCCCCTCTAATAACACATTTATGAGCCTCCCAGACTATCATAGGTGAGATCTCGGGGTTGTTGTTTTGTTGAAAATACTCTGAGATAGCTGAGTGTATGTATTTGTGTATTTCTGGGTCGGTAAGAAGGGAAGCATTCAGTTTCCAATTGAAGTGTTTCGTTTGGGGTGTGTTCATCAAGAGTGACATTGAGATCGGGGCGTGGTCAGAGAGTGTAATTGTGCCTATTTCAGCTCCTGTCACATCAGGTAGGTCTCTTTGTGTGATGTACAAATGATCTATTCTAGTATATCTCTTATGAGTAGTGGAGAAGTAGGTAAAGTCTTTGGTTGAAAGATGTAAAGTTCTCCAAACATCAATCAATGTAAGAGATTTGAGTAGTAGCTTAATTTTTTTTGAAGATTTTGTAAGCTATGTATGTTTTCCCTGAGGAAGTATCCTGTGTTGGGTTAAGAGGTATATTAAAATCACCTCCTAGTATAATACATCCCTTGGCAAAGCTTTTAAGCTCATCTACTACATGTTGGCAAGAGGATATATGCTATGGTAAGTTGTCTGCCATTCAGTGTGCTTTTTAAAAAGATATATCTTCCGTCAATATCTATGTGTTGGTGTTCTACTGCAAAGGATGAGCTTTTATAGTATAGAAACGCCCTTTGTTTTAGCTATCGAATTAGTCAAATGGAATGCTTGTGTAAAATATCTATTTGTCAGTTTTGGGATTTGGGTTCCTTTAAAGTGTGTCTCTTGAAGTAGGACTATTTGAGGTTTACTTTTTTGTAGTTCCGATAGGAGTTTATTTCTTTTCTCCGGAATGTTAAGTCCATTCACATTATGGGAGATTATGTTGGGGTATTTTCCCAAACCGGTGTATGCCATATTAGCCTATATGATAGGAAACGGTAGGGAGAAAAGAAGAAAAAAAAATGTAAAGTAGATAAAATAAAAAAGTACTGTAAGAGATGTAGGAGAAGCAAGTAGGAGGGAAAAAAAAGGGGAAGAGTTAGGAGAAGTTGAGAAAGTAGTTAGGGAACAAAAATGGTAAAGTATCCCGGGGGGTCAATCGGCCCACCCTAGGATAGTTATATGAATATCAGAAGAATGTGAAGTATGTATATAGTGTTATTCAAATGGGGGAAAAGTGTAAGGCAGGGTTAGAGGAGATGTTGTCTATCTCCTCAGAGTAAGAGTTCTTAGTTATAAGTTAACTGATATAGAGGGATGGCTCACAAAGGAAGGGGGGCTCAACCTCTAACAAAACAGGTCATATAAACTAGACATCAGTCTATGTCTCTGAGAATGCGATCTGAGATAAATATATATAAGGAAAAAGATAATAAGCAAGAAAAGAAAAACATCAGGTAAAACCTTTTCACACTCTCATCATAACGCGCTAACGGATCAAAATTACTTCCCTGTAACCTTCAGGGACTTTATGGACAAGGTCCGAGCACGGTACTCTAAAAGGGTTCCAGCTAGCGGCCAACAGGCTCCTCCTCCATTGATCAGTGTGCCACATGATGTCACAGAAGGCCTAGAGCGACAGCATAATTATCTAAGATATAGTCTCTAAACTCAAATTTTGTAAACAAAATAGACTCTTCTCACCTAATAGGTGAAAAAAGAAGCCCTAGAAGGCTGATCATTGTTATATGTCTTGTGTGAGGCAGCCAGAGACCCATAAGCGTGTCTCCGTCTAAAGAGGAACCGGTCGGCCGCCAGTGACATGTGGGAGGGCAGTAACCATGTCCGCACCAGGGTGTCACCCCCCGTACCACAGGGCACCCCGCTGCGGCGGTTGGCATCACAACATTCATAATGTATTAGCGAAAGCCTGCAGAAACAATTTGTCAGGATCTCTGTTCAGTACATAGGAATGTTTTTATCTGACCTGGATAGAACAGAACAGTAACAGTCCTTTTGTGTGCCACATAGCGCTAAAAAACTTAATAACCAAGCGTTGTCAATATATCCGAGAAATTCGAAGCATTGCAACTGCAGCTAAACAAGTGCAAATAAAAGACAAGAGTGAGGGAGCTTACATATCCTCGTGAGATATAAGGAGGACCAATGATCCATGTTGGGGGGTTCCAGGTCGGTGTAAGATCTTCTCTTTAGATGTGGTACCCCTCCCCCTTGGGGTGTCGAAGAGATCTCCTTGGGATCAGACAGCATATAAAATAGGAAAAGAAAAGATTACCATATTGTCTATAAAACAAAATGTTAGGCACCCTGAGGCGTGATTCTTAGAAATAGAGTACCAGTTGTCCTTATTAGGTTTCATGGTGGCAAGATTAAACTAACGTTTGAGGATAATTGTGAGGGAAAGGGTTAGACAAGACAAAGTAGGTAAATCTTCAGGTGTTCTCAATAAATAATGTCTACCGTTGAGAGTAGCCTGGATAGCAAATGGAAATTTCCATCTGTAAGTTATTCCTTTATGTCTCAGCACTTCTGGCAGAGGCTTAACTACATGTCTGTTATTCAGTGTAATCGGTGAGAGGTCTTTGAATATCTGGATGGGGATTTCATTGAACATGATTTGATCATTTTGTCTCGCTTTCTGCATAATCTCTTCTTTTAATGGGAAGCTGTTAAGACAACAGATGATGTCTCTAGGGGGGGAGTCATCTGGTGCCTTGGGTCGTAAGGCCCTATGTGCTCTGTCGAAGTCTATGGGAGATTCCATAGGTCTCTCCAGTAGATTATTGAATATTGCACTGAGAGCGAATTTTATCTGATCCGAAGGCACTGATTCAGGGACCCCCCTGACTCTTAAATTGTTCCTCCTCCCCCTGTTCTCAAGGTCCTCCAAATGTCTATTGATCACAATCAGATGCTGGGAGTGTGAGGCCATTACATGATCTAATCTTTTAATAGCCTTTTCTCTAACCTTCCCCGCTCTGTCGCTTGCCGCCATTTGCTCTGAGAGATGCTGGATCTCTGCTTTGAGATCGGTAAAGGCAGCTGCAAAGGATCGCTTGATATCAGTGGCAAAGTCTGACATGTCTGAGTATGTTAGTGGGTGATCAGAGGAGGTAGAGTCTCTTACCGGGTCATCTGATGCAGCTAAAGATGCGGTATCGAATTCCTCGTGGTCTGAGGGGACGGCGCCCGGCGCCATCTTGGGCCCCGGCGTCTGTCTCTTCCCTTTGCCTTGGGCTCTGAAGATGTCCGTGATGTTCCTGTTAGACATGAATGTCGCGGATCGTTGCGGGTGGGAGTGGGATCCTGTTTTAGTGATTCTGCCCATATTTAGCTTGGTGTGAGATCGCGTTAAAGCTGGTGAGGTGAGCCTTGTCCCGGAGCTCTTCCTCTACGCGTCCATCTCCTCCGCCTGCCAAGCCACACACCCCCCCATTTTTTTTACTTTTTGCTATAATAAATATCCAAAAAATAAAAAAAACAAAAAAAACAAATGTATTCCTCAGTTTAGGCCGATATATATTCTTCTACATATTTTTGGTAAAAAAAATCGCAATAGGCGTATATTGATTGGGTTGCGTAAAAGTTATCATGTCTACAAACTATGGGAATAGATTTATGGCATTTTTATTATTATCTTTTTTTACTAGCAATCTGCGATTTTTATCTGGGCTGCGATATTGCGGAGGACAGATCAGACACTTTTGACACTTTTTTGGGACCACTGACATTTATACAGTGATCAGATCTAAAAATAGCCACTGATTACTGTATAAATGTCACTGGCAGGGAAGGGGTTAACACTAAGGGGGCAATCAAGACGTCAAATGTGTTCCCTCTTAATGGTTCTTAATGTGTGGGGGCTGAGCTGGTAGGGACATAACAGATCTTACTGATCACGATTACAGGGATCAATAGATCTCTGTTATGTCCCCTGACAGATGTAAACATGTTCTGCCTCTCTATTAGGCGATCACGGGTTACCGGCAGACACCAAGTCTGCTCGACCCGCGGGGATGCTCTCGCAGCATGCGGCGAGCACGAGAGCATGCTGCCAGCAGCCGTAAGTGCGCGCAGGGAGTGCACAAAGGGGCGGACATCTATTTACGGCGCCCCGGCAAATCAGATCCGCGCTGTAGCCGTCAATCGGCTATAGCGTGGATCTGAAGTGGTTAAACATGCATGCGTGTGAAGGACTGTTTGCCCTCATGGAATGCACAGGTATCCTGTGCACCCACATGCAGGCAGTCCCACTCTTGTCTACTGGTATGCAGCGGCTGCATGGACACAGTTGCTGCTCCCAATATGACACTTGTGCAAGTGCGGGTGCATGGCTCCAAACTCATACTGTCTGTGTTCAGGGACCTGCACCTACACAGATGTTAAATTGGGAGCAATGGCTGTATCCATGCAGCCGCTGCATCCCTAAAGAAATTAATGCAACTGCCTGCATGCGGATGCACAGAACACCTGTGCATCCTGTGTGGGAAAACACAGCCCTTTACAAAGATGCATGCTTAAGTACACATATGTGAATGAACCCATACACAGGGGAACCAGAACTTTGCAGTCATGTTACTGCATAGAAAAATTTGAAAAAAAGATATTAATGTTAGAATGTTACAATGTCCAGAGTGAAGGGAAGGAAACATTTTAAAGCTGGTTTATTGTTAGGCATTTCTTTTTTCTTTCTACTTTCAATGATTTTAAAGTGTAGAAGGCTGACCCAAATTACTAATAGGTAATGTGTAGGATGTGATACAGCATTTGAGTGTTAGCTGCAAACATAAATACCCTAAATAAAAATATATTCAATTATATCCATATGTATAAACATATTTTTATACATACATATTACTGACAACATTTGCATAATATGTATAACAGAAATCTTACAAGTGGTAAATTAAGAAAGCTGTATGCATTTCCTAGCAGACAGTGAGTCATGTCATCTATAACATTTACATTGTACCCCTTTCTGCCCGCAATCTATTTTATTCCCCAGCATGATGCCCCATGCAGGGGATACTTAATTAAACAACCCCTGATGCTTTGTGGAGGTTCTGGCTCTGGTCTTCCTCTTGATCATTAGTAACCAAAAAGAGAGGTCTATGATAATGTGATCACTATGGCTTTGACATACAGATAACATATGATCTGAAGTCTTCATTGACAAAAGAAGTCTTCAGCCTCCAGATCACAAATACCATTTTCATACTGAAGTCAGATCTGCATCACCATTTATTTAATAGTGTAATTGTTAGATACAATGTTGAAAAATAGCAATAAATAGACACAACAGAAACTTATTTTTTTTACATTTTTGTTCATTTTTCAGCCAAAATAACGAAATATAAGAAAAAAAATAGTCAAAACTGTGTAGTAAATATAAGCTCTATATAGGTTTATCCCTTCCGTATACAAGTCGTGATTCTGTTCTGTATTGCCATGATAATGACAAGGCATAAAAATGTATAGAATATCACACTTGTCAACAATATTCAATCTTTGTGAATTGTGATATTGTCTATCATTTTATGGCCATATGGGCTCAACGTGTTTTGCAGCCGATGGTGCTGCTTCTTCAGGAAACAGTACAGGAATATCTACAATATACACTATAAAATAATGATAGCACCATACTGTACATATATATATATATAACAGTATATATGTACTGTAGAGAGAAAGAGAGTATGCACATGTTTAGGCAGGTATGAAGCAATGCTGTAAATTAAGAATACTTTCAAAAATTAAGGAAAATTGTTTTCATACTTACCAAAATTTTCCTTTCCGGGATCCTCCTCATGTCAGCCTACTATGAGTCAGCTCCGCCCCCTCTGACCCCTTCAGGGCAACCTCTTTCCAAGCCTATAGGACTTTGGGTGGGAATTCCTCGGCTGACATGAGGAGGATCCTGGAAAGGAAAATGACGGTAACTATGAAAACAATTTTCCTTATTCCTGGACCTCCTCATGTCAGTCTACTGTGGGACGTAGCAAGCAATTAACCACATAAGGGGAGGGAAAGATACCAATAACCAGAATCATAAACCGATATCAATTATTTTAAAAGCCGACAGAACAGTAGACCCAAAAGCTTCCAATGCCGTCAGAGTTACCTTCACTCTGTAGCATGGAATGAAAGTATTCGGTGCCCTCAAGCTAGCTGCCCTGCACCCTGCTTCTGCTGACACCTTAGCGTATGATGCACAGGAATCTGCATCATTGTGCTTTGTCCTCCAATGGCGGAGGATATCGCTACTCTCTATATGCCATCTGGTTAGGTTTTACGATCTATGAAGACACTATTCTAGGAGGCCTAGCCATGCCTTTCCTGGAGGCCCCGGGAAAGATGAAGAGCTGATCTTGTTTCCAGAAATCCTTAATTCGCTCTAGGTATATTGATAAGGCCTGCACTAGATCCGGCCTAGTCCATTCGTCTTCTGAGTTACTATCCGGAAAAGCCGATAAGACTGCTTCCCAATTCATCTGCAAAGCTGATGCTACTTTTGTAAGAAAGTTTGGGACCGGTCTGAGTATTATTTCCTCTTGGAGTATTCGGCAATACGGCTCCCTGGTTGAGAAAGCACACAGTTCAAACACCCATCTGGCTGATGCAATTGCCATCAAAAAATTGCACTGAGACAAAGAGCATGATGACACCGGACCAAATGGAGGTGCTAATAAGACTTTCAGAACTAAAGGCAGATCTCACTTCGGAAAAGGATTTATTGGAGACCTGATCTTTATTGCTGCCTTTCAGAAATGCATCACTAGAGGATCCAAGGTCCAACTTTGTTCACCGTAGCTGACAGGGCAGACTCGAACCCTTGAGGAGCTAAATGCTAAACCCTTGCCCAGACCTTCCTGGAAAAATTCCAATATGTTAGAAACTGAGGGTGACCTCAGATCCCAGCTCTCTCCTGCTGAGAAGTGACAAAAAGGCCTTATATATCCTATAATAAAGTGTTAGTTTTCTTTCGACTAAAAACTATCGATCTGCTCCCAACTTCCGCGCCATGAACTTCAGTTTTCCCGGCTTCTGGTTAAACTGCTTGTCCTGCAGCAGAAAATGTTTGTGAGGAGGCAGATGAATTGGCTGACATATATTCATTTTCTATGCTAGTGAACACCGTGGTCTTCTGGGCCAGAAGGGCCACACCGCTATTGCTGTCACCTCCTCCTGTTGAATCCTTGTTAAAAACTCTGAGGGTTAGCGAGAGAGGAGGAAACACAGACTAGGGGAAAGTCCCATGGAATGGATAGAGCCACCCTCGGGAGAAGTAACACGTAATCTGAGAATTTTCCTCCAATGCCACCCAATCTATGACCTATGTCCCCCAGACCTTGAAGATTTTGAACAGGTATCTGTGATTCAAGGCCCGTTCGTTCAGATCCAAGAATCTCTAACTCAGTTGATCCGCCGGCTTGTTTTGTGGACCCGGATGGTATGCTGCTGTTAGGGAAAAATCTGGCATGCCACTCTGCCCTGTGGGAGGCTCCTGGTGCCCCCTTGCCGGGCCCCGTAGGCTACCATGGTTTGTTGTCGGAAAGGACTTCGACTACCCCTTTGCAAAATCGATTGGAAGGCTACTAGAGCGTGTCGAACAGCCTCTAATTCTAACAGGTTTGACTGCCGAGATAGAGATGCCGCTTATTTGCCCTGTACTTGTTGCCTAAGGAATGAGCTGCCCGGTCTACTAGGCTGGAACTGGAGGTCCGAGAGGCACCCTGCGGTATAGATTCTGAGATATCTTCCACCACATCAGAGACCGTTTTATTGGTACTGAATGGTAGATCTTCTGGGTTAACGAGTGGCGATCCCTTTGATGGAGAAAATTGTATTGGAATCTCCCCTTCCGTCATCTGGCCCAGGGTACTACCTGGATCGTGGAAGACAACAGGCCCAGGCACTGCATACACTCCTTGGCCATCAGAAATGGCCTGGCCAGCCCATAAGGACGGAGAGTCCTTCTAATACCTTTAATTTTGTTTTAGCCTTTACCATTATCGATCCGGTAAAGACTACCGGTTCCTCACACACGTCACGGACCC
>BLSH010459478.1:458918-489620 GCA_018402905.1 Glandirana rugosa | reverse complement strand
TGGACCCGGATGGTATGCTGCTGTTAGGGAAAAATCTGGCATGCCACTCTGCCCTGTGGGAGGCTCCTGGTGCCCCCTTGCCGGGCCCCGTAGGCTACCATGGTTTGTTGTCGGAAAGGACTTCGACTACCCCTTTGCAAAATCGATTGGAAGGCTACTAGAGCGTGTCGAACAGCCTCTAATTCTAACAGGTTTGACTGCCGAGATAGAGATGCCGCTTATTTGCCCTGTACTTGTTGCCTAAGGAATGAGCTGCCCGGTCTACTAGGCTGGAACTGGAGGTCCGAGAGGCACCCTGCGGTATAGATTCTGAGATATCTTCCACCACATCAGAGACCGTTTTATTGGTACTGAATGGTAGATCTTCTGGGTTAACGAGTGGCGATCCCTTTGATGGAGAAAATTGTATTGGAATCTCCCCTTCCGTCATCTGGCCCAGGGTACTACCTGGATCATGGAAGACAACAGGCCCAGGCACTGCACACACTCCTTGGCCATCAGAAATGGCCTAGCTATTACCATTTCCGATTTTGTTTTAATTTCCATAATCTTCCTGAGAGGCAGGAATACCCGACCTTGGGTAATGTCAAATTGCATTCCTAGATACTCTAGGACTTGCGCTGGTTGCAACCGCCTCTAGTGATGGTTGATTAACCAACCAAAATGTCTGATCGTGCTGCAGATTATCAGCACGTGCTGTTGAAGGAGGGACTTTGATGCGGCCCGGAGGAGAATGCCGTCCAGATAATGAACAATTTGAATGCCTCTGATTCTAAAGGCAGCGATGACCACTGCCGAAACCTGCAAAAATGTTCTTGGTGCCGTGCACAGCCCGAATGGCAGACAATGAAACTGGAAATGGAAGCAATGGTGTGATGTACTTATGGGCACATGTAGGTAGGCATCCGCACGATCTCCCTTTTTTACCATGGACAATGATGGTTTTTCAGGACTCCATTCTGAATGGAGGGACTTTCATGAAGGCATTCAGGGCTTTTAAGTCCAGGACTGGCCTGAATCCTCCGGAGGATTTTGTCACCAAGACAGAGGAGAGTAGAATCCTTCTCCCCTCTCATGCACCAGAACTGACAGAATTGCTTGAGATGCCAATAAATTCTTTACATACGTTAATAAACAACGCCCTTTTCTCTGGACAAGTAGGAATTCGGGTCTCCACAGAATGAGACTAGGGAGGTCTTTCCTTGAATTCTAGGTGATATCCTCTTCGAATGATTATTAAGACCCAGGCATCTTAAACTTCTTCCGCCCAGACCTCCCCAAAGTAAGACAGTCTGCTCCCACTTGGGAAGTCCGGACGGGGACCCCTTCAGAAGAGCTTTCTGAAACTTTCGCTGGCTGGTCCGCCTTGGCTTTTTTTTTTTTGGGAAAGGCTGGGCCCTGCCCCTTAAACTGCCTAAAGAACGGTCGCTCAGGTTGGTACGTGGAAGCTTCCCCGAAACCTTCTTTAGATCTCGCCGAAGGACAAACAGGCTGAGGAAATCTTTCCCTTTCCTGCGGATTAAGCCCCGAGTTCCCTCCAGAAACTCGTTGAACCTCTGACTCCAAGGTCTTGCCCAAAAAAAAAAATGAACTTCCCATCGAAAGGAACTGAGCAAAGGCTTTGTTGGAAGCACTATCTGCTGACCAATGCTTCAGCCATAGGGCTCTGCGTGCCGTCACAGAATGAGCCAACAATTTCACTGTCATCCTGACCTGGTCCATGGCTACTCCTGCTAGAAAATACACTGTGATCTTAATGGACCTGCTCCTGCTACCGTGTACATTATTTTGAGATCTGTATCTATCCTACTATCCATCAGATCCAGAAGGATACTGAGTCATCTAGAGGCAAAGGGATGTGCCGAGCTAGTCTCTGTAATGAGGCATCCCAAAGCTCAGCATCCTTAGAGCGGAAAGTGTACAACTTTGAGACCCTGTTGTGGACGTTCAATCTTTTATCTGGCTTTACCCATTCATCTTCCATTATTTCCTGTATTTCAAAAAAAAAATTTATGGGAAGGACAGGAGTGACCTTTTTGAGTACAGGTAATATTTTCGCAGTTTTTAGGGGGGTAAGGATCCCACTTTCCATCTTATAGCACTTTACTGACTCCACTAAAGGCCCTCCCACACCGAGGCACTCTTAAACTGCCCAAAAAACACTGAGCGCCTAGGAGAGCTTTTCAGGCGCTTTGAAGAGCTTTCCATTCATTTCAATGGAGAAGGGTGTATTTTCACCACTATGTCAGCGCACTGCCCCAGTGTGAAAGTATTCATTGATTTTAATAGAAATAGGTTCTCTTGAGCTTTTCAGGTGCCTCTTAGTGTGAAAGCACATGAAGAGAGCCTCAGTGTGAAAAAGGTCTTAGGCCTTAACCACACCCATGCATCTCCAGTGTCCCCCGCATCCCGCAGACCCACGCCACAAAATGTGTTCCATAGGAAACCACGCCAAATAGACTGTAGTGCAGATCCGCAAAACGCACCAAAAATGCACGGGTGCGAATCAGGCCCATAGAAGGAATCAAGGAAAAATCACATGCCTGAGTGTCTGGTTCCAGATCTGACTCTGTATCCTCTGAATGTTCATCTGAACTGTAGCGATATGTAGCATCTGGCTCTGATTCTGAAGCGGATGAGTGCCGCCTAGGCCGAGATCTCTTAGTTACGGTTTTCAAGCTGCCTTGACTGCCGCCTTAATATAGTGCTTCACCTGGCGTGCATCTGCTGCATTATCACATGCGGCTTCCTTCAAACATGAGAAGTATACACACCTCCCTGGCAGGGAGTTTGCCCGCACGCCCAGCAGGCCTTCTCCTCATCCCGGGCTGAGGCCCTTCCAGAAGAGGAAGAGCATCTGCACCTTTGCTTATGCACATGCTAGCGCTTAGTGGTCGCTTTCTGGTGTTGCAATAGCCATTGGCCTGGGCTCAAGGCAATGCAATGAGGCACCAGTGAGGGTGATCTGGAGTGGCGTTCCAGAGGGATTTTATCCTGCTGCGACGACTCCTCTGACCCAACTTATCATGCACTGAGCACTTCTTTCTTTGCGGGTGATGCGGCTCCTCGATACTTCCCTGCGGGCATTTATCCCGCATCCGGGTCTTCTTTATCTGTAGAGAAGAAGAATGCACTCTTTTAAAAAACACAAAAAAAAAACAAAAAAAAAACTTTAAAAATAGAAAAACCTTTCCATGCGTTCTTCGGTGCTATAGAGGCAGGCAGGAGGACCCAGGATACCTGTAAACACATAGACAGCAAGAGATCTATCCAGCAACTCAAGGCAGCAGCCCTGTTGAGGTCCCATATCCCTCAGCACAGAGGCAGTGATTTTGAGACAAGCTGGGGCTACAGGTGTTGTAATGACAGCAGGGAAGCAGGAACCCAAGCATGGGAGAGGGCGTTCCTATCATACCAGGAAGTGGCCACTCTCAGCAACCTCCTGAGAGTTCCTGTGGGACTACAAGCCTCAGCCTGCCTGCTGTTTCACCAATTTGCCACACAGCCCAAACCAGCAGCATTTAACTGCTCTCCAGAGGCCGGTGTACACATGCAGTCCTTTATACCACTGAACTGAGACTCTGTCTGCTTGCTGTCTCACCAATTCGCCACACAGCTCAACCAGCAGTATTTAACTGCTCTCAAGAGGCCGGTGTACACATGCAGGCCTTTATACTGCTGAACTGAGACTCTGTCCTTGCTGTCTTACCAATTCGCCACACAGCTCAACCAGCAGTGTTTAACTGCTTTCTAGAGGCTGATGTTTACATGCAGTCCTTTATACTGCTGAAGTGAGACTCTGCCTTCCTGCTGTCTCACCAATTTGCCGCACAGCCCACCCAGCAGTGTTTAACTGCTCTCTAGAGGCCGGTGTACACATGCAGTCATTTATACCTTCACTGAGACCCAGCACCAAGGGTACCCCACAAGGGGAGATTTACAGCCCAGACAGGGGGTCTTCTGAACTCAGTAGAGTGTATGAACCTGAGCAGGATCGCATGGACATTACTAGGTTTCGCAGTAAGTCTCCTACTGTGCTTCTTGTGTGCGTGTAGGAATATATAGTTCTCTTAAGAGGCGTCCTGAGCGAGGACGAAAAAAGAGCACTGCATAGGGGCAGACAGCGGCCTCTTATAGGCTTGGAAAGAGGTTGTCCTGAAGGGGTCAGAGGGGGTGGAGCTGACCCATAGTAGGCTAACATGAGGAGGTCCAGGAAATGTATTTTATTGTTTATTTTTATCAATTTACAAAATGCAAATTGAGCAAGGAAGAAAAATCTAAGTTAAACGAATATTTGCTGTGACTAACCTTTGGCTTCAAACCAGCATCAATTCTTACTTACACACTTTATACACTTTCACAAAAAAGAAACCAGTCCACAAGAGGCTGCAATCAGGAAATCCACCAAAAGCAATAAAGGCATCCCAGTCAAACATCTGTCCTATGTTGCTTGTGTAGCATTAAAACCAGAGCCAGATTCATGGGATAAGATGCAAAGACTTTCAACTCATGAGAAACAAAAGTGGATCAGAGCTGCTGATGAAGAGATGACATCTCTTAGTGAACTGCAGACATGGATATTTTCAGAAATACCCCCTGTTAGGCATACAATCCTCTGCAAATGTTTTTTTATCGGCCAAATGTGACTGAAAGCAAGGTCTGTTGGTACAAAGCATGGTTAGTGGCAAAAGGGTATTCACAAAAAAATTGGTGAGGATTATGATGCTACTTTTGCTCCAGTTGTGGCTTCTCAAAAAAGCATCACAACAGCCTTTCTTAATGTTGATACCAATGAGGAAATATATATGATACAATGATACAGCCAGAAGGGTGCGTGAAAAATGGAGAAGAGCATCTTGTGTGCAAGTTGCAGAAATCTCTTTACGGACCTAAGCAATCAGCTTGAGTATGGAATTTAAAAATAAACAAAGTCTTACAAGATGAAGGATTCATATAAAGCAGAGCTGACCCATGTCTATACTCAAAATGTGTAGATTCTGAATATATGTATATTTTACTCTATGTGGATGACTTGATTGTTGCTCACAAAAAGGATTAGGAAGTTGCAAAGGTGATTGCAGTACTTAACCACCATTTTAAGACTAAAGATCTTGGGGATGTGACATATTACCTAGGAATTAATGTACAGCATAAAGAAGATGGCAGCTTTCTGTTAAATCAGAAATCTAAAATTGAGGCAGTGCTTCAGCAGTTTGGCATGACTGAAGCCAAAGAAGCAAGTACTCCCATGGACACAGCATACCTAAAAGCAGAAGGGGATGAGGATCTTTTTCCTATTAATGATCAGTGCAGACAATCAGTGGGAGCATTGCTATATATTGCAACCACACTGCAACCTCTGTAGACATGTGAATCAGAGAGTTATTAGATATCTCAAACAAGCAAAGGACTTGAGTCTGAAGCTGTCTGCAGCTGCTGATTTGGACCTCGTAGGATATGTGGACTCTAATTGGGCAGATGACCTAAGCACTTGCAAATCCACAAGTGGCTACTTGTTCAAATTAAGAATTGGGCCCTATATCTTCGTCCAGCAAGAAGCAGATCTCAGTAGCTTTGTCTTCTAAAGAGACAGAATACTTTGCTGGTGCCTATACCAGTCAAAAAGCTGTGTGGTTAAATCAATTGCTTGAGGATCCTGGAGAGCCAATGCCTTAGCATCCAATATTTTATGAGGACAATCAAGTATGTATCAAACTTGCCACAATGAGAAGATCAATGCAAGAACAAAGGATATTGACGTTAGACATCATTATATGCATGATCTGATTGAACACAATGTAATTATGCTTACATATTGTGAAACTAATAACATGATTGCAGATGCTTTGACAAAACCATTTCCAAGAAACAGATTTATAGAATTGAGATCCGAAATGGGACTAGTATAAGGTGTAGTTGTCGAGTGTTGAAATACATTGTTCATATATTTTTGTACAGCTAAAGGTATATTCTTCAGCCAGTAGATGGCAGTGTTTATATGTTTTTTAGCTGCATCTATGACTATACTTTATGGAGTTGATCTACTAGAGGCAAATAGTGCACTTTGTAAAGTGCAGTTGCACTCTGCAAGAGCAGTTGCTCCAGAGCTTAGTAAATGATGCAAAGCTTCACTTTGAAAGAATACCCAATCTCGTGCAAGGGAAATAAAAAAAACAACATTTTTGCTTGCACATGATTGGATGATGGAAGTCAGCAGAGCTTCTTCCCATTTACAAAGCTCTGGAGCAACTGTTCATGCAGGGTGTAACTGCACTTTGCAAAGTGCACAGCCTATTCGCCTTTAGTAAATCAACTCCAATGTCTTCTTCCTGAATAGTGTTGGGCGAACGATTCGAGCTGAGCAGAAGGCTGGCCCGAACATCGCCTGTTCGCCCATTTGGCAAACGCCCACATTTTTAAAGTAGCTCATGATCTGGTACCCTAATTGACAAAGCCTTGCCCCTGACCAGCGATCAGGTGCAAGGCTTTGCCAATTAGGGCACCAAAGCACAGTCAGAGCCCTGATATGACAAAGTGATGATGACTTTCTCCAATCATGGCTCAGTGCTCATAGTCCCACCCCACCCTATAAAAGGTAACTTCCCATAGGAAGCTTTTACATTGTGTTAGAGTGGAGATAGATAGAGCAGGGCTCAGTTTGCTACTAGCAAGTTAGGTTGTTCACTTATTGTGACTTTGTGTATAGCGTGTTAGTGTAGTATTAGTATAGTCTGTGAGTATAGTGTGTCAGTATGGTGTGTTAGTGTAGTGTGGTGTTTAAAACAGATTTACATATCATTTTACTCTAACTGTAGAGTGTTAGTTTAGTGTTAGTATAGTGTGTGAGTATAGTGTGTCAGTATAGTGTAGTGCCAGTGTTGTGTGTTAGTGTAGTGCAGTGTTTAACACAGCATTACATAAAATTTAGTGCGGTATACAGTGCTGTATACCCATTTTTTTTTTTTTTGCTGTGTGTTTTGTTTTTTAGTCTTTTTTTGTCCTCTGCCTGCCCATTTTTTTTAAAATTGTCAGCTGCAGTTTTTCTGATGGCAACGCTCGTGTTTCCCCTTTTTATTTTTTTACGTTTTTACATTTCTGTCAGCATTAATCCTCAATTTAAAGTGCACCAAATAGCAATTTTTATTCTGAAAAGTGCATCCAATTACACATATCCCAGTTTCTATTAAATTTGGGTAATAAGCACCCCCCCCCCCCCATCATGTCTGGGAGGCCAACTAGAGGAGGCAGACATTCCCATGCCACTATGAGGGGGCCAGCAGCATCTGTGTCACAGACAAAGGTGGATGTGGTCCATCCTTAGGCAGAGCACGTTTGTCTCTGTTTAGTGATGTTGCCCATGCTATCCAGCCACACCATGCAGAGGAGGTGGTGGACTGCCTTACTAAACCATCTTCATCCTCCTCATCCTCTATGACCCAAGCTGACACTAGTGCGCAGTCAACTGCAGCTGCCAGAGTGGATTATTCTGCCTCCTTGTCCACAGCGACTCCTGCCATAGCTCCAGTATCATGCTTGGAGGAGTCAGCTGGATTATTTGAACACAGCATCAGCCACTTGCTTCTTGAGGATGCACAGACATTACTTGATTCTGATGTTGGTTCTGAGGTAGAGGAAGGGAGTAACATGAGCCTACAGAGAGAGGAGAACACTGATAAACAACCAATTGGCAGTCATGTTCCCCCATCCACAGCGTATTGCCAAGTTGGCTCCAGTGATGATGAGGATGGAGGAGATGATGTTAATGAGGTCACTGACATGACTTGGGTGCCGCAAAGAGCAGATAAGGAAAGTGAGGGGAAGAAACAACCCAAATGAGGCAGGATGTCCTCTAGAGGCAGACACCATGGAAGAGTAGAGAGCAGCCACCCTATTCCATCAGATTGTGGAGCTGTTATCTCCCTGCCCACTTCCCACAGCTCATCTGTGTGGGCCTTTTTTAGCACATGTGTAGCCAATCACACTGTTACAGTTTGCAATCTCTGCCACAAGCAGATCAAGCATGGCAAAAACACCAGCCATTTGGGTACCACATGCTTGACAAGGCATTTAACCTCCCACCACTCATCCCATCACTCTTCACCTTTCATATGTACCCCTGCTATATCTCATGACCTCTCAGCAGCCTCCACTGACAGGGATGATGGTATAGCAAAGGGTGTGACAGGTCCTTACAACATGTCTACCAGCAGCACACCACCAGCTGTAGAGTATAGCAGGCAAATTTCTCTGCCCCAGCTGCTGCATTGAAAAAAAATACACTCCCTGCCACCCACATGCCCAACGTCTAAATTCCAGTTTGTCCAAATTGCTGGCTTTAGAACTCCTGCCTTTCCGTTTGGTGGATTCTGCCACCTTCTGTGAATTTTAAGAATGTGCTGTACCACAATGGCAGGTTCCCAGTCACTATTTCTTTGTACATTAGACCATTCCAGCTCTGTACCATCACATAGAAGGCAATTTTTAGGCATCCTTGGGCAAGGCAGTCGGACACGAAGTCCACATTACTGCTGACAAGTGGTCCAGCAAGCATGGTTAGAGATGATATATTTCATTCAGAGCACACTGGGTAACTCTGTTACAAAGGATTCAGAACAGGGCTCAGTGCTTGAGCTTGTTTTGCCACCATGTTTCCATACAGCTGGTGGTGTGGATGCGAGATCTGTCAGCTCCATCCCCTCCTCCTCCTCCTCAATGCCCTCCTCTGCTGAATAGTCCTATTCAAAAAACTAATCATTTCCCTAAATGACTCAGTGCTCTGCTTTTCTCCAGCCGATGGAAGGAAGACCCTGTCCAAGGTCAACCCATCTAAGACTGCATGGCCCTGATGACATACCTGGACATGTACTGAGAGACTTTACTGCACAGCGGACAGATGTCCTTACAGATATCTTCAACATTTTGCTGAGCCAAGCGGTTGTCCCAACATATCTTAAATCCACCACCATAATTCCAGTGCTTTGAGAGGTTAGTCATGCATCATATTAAGTCCAGTCTTCCATACACACTGGACAAATACCAGTTTGCATGCCGCCCAAACCATTCCACGGACGATGCAGTATCCTCTACCCTCCATCTGGCCCTTATCCACTTAGAGCATAAAGATTCTTATGTTAGAATGCTGTTCATCGACTTCAGCTTAGCACTTAATACAATAATTCCTCAGCAACTTATTACTAAACTGAACTCACTGGGCCTCAACCTGCCCCTGTAATTGGATCCTGGACTTTTTAACTGGAAGACCTCATTCAGTCCGTGTTGGCTGCAGCACCTCGAGCACTACCATGGGTGCCCCACAGGAATGTGTGCTCAGCCCAGTGCTCTTCATACTGCTGACTCATGACTGTATTGCCAAGTTCAGCTCCAACCACATCATCAAGTTTGCGGATGACACAACTGTGGTAGGTCTCATCAGCAACAATGATAACAAGGAAGTGGCACAACTGGTTAAATGGTGTAGTACAAACAACCTGTCCCTTAATGTAAGCAAAATCAAGGAGGTTGTGATGGATTTCAGGAGAAACTCTGTCGATCACCCCCCCCCCCACACACACACACACACACTGACCATCGGCAGCTCGACTGTGGAGAGAGTCGGCAGTACTAAATTCCTGGGAGTGCACATCTCAGAGGATCTTACCTGGACAACCAACATCATGTCACCCACCAAGAAGGCACAAAAGCGCCTATATTTTCTCCGCCACCTTAAAAAAGCCAGTCTCCCTCCGCCCATCCTTACTACATTCTATAGGAGAACCATTGAGAGCGTGCTGACCAGCTGCATCATTGTCTGGTATGGGAACTGCCGTCCTGCTGACCGCAAGACCCTGCAGCGGGTAGTGAAGACAGCTGAAAAGATTATTGGTGTCCCCCTCCATCCTGGATATTATCCATACACGATGCTCCAGCAAAGCTACCAGTATCGTGAAGGATCCTACCCATCCCTCCCACAATCTCTTCCTGCTCTTGCCATCAGGTAGAAGGTACCAGAGTATCAAATCCCGGACTGTCAGACTGCTCAACAGTTTTCCCCCCCAAGCTGTGAGAGCCCTCAACTCCAGTCTCCTTTGAAACCTCTTCTACAACCTATATATTGTGACCAGGAACATCTCACTTCCCCTTTTTTATATTCTTGAATATGCACTAGACACTTTTAAAAACATTTGCTGCTACAAAGACTCTTGGAAATACACAGTATATGTACAGTTACATAGTTCCCAGATGTGTATAGGTTTATAATTATTTATATTAAGTTCTTTGCTGTCTTTTATATTTTGTATATTTATAATTATGTATAATTAGTATGTAGCACCATGGTCCTGTGGGATACAATATTTAGTTCTACCGTATGTCCTCAAATGTAGTAGAATTACAATAAGGCTTGACTTGCCTTGACTATGAACCACCAGTACACTCTAAGCATTTCAGGGGCCATTCAACAAGTCAGGATAAAAGATGCCATGCAGTGCTTCAGCTGGTCCATCTAGGGGACAGGAGCCAAACCGGAGCAGAGATTTTTTCAGCTCTGCAGGGGCAGGCCTTGAGGTGGTTCACACCACGGAAGCTCGCGCCAGGAATGGTGATGCATGATAATAGCACTAACCTTCTGCCCACCCTTTAAAGGAAAAGTTGACACATGTGCCATGCCTGGCACATGTCCTCAATTTGGTGGTGCAGCATTTCTTAAACAGGTACCCAGGTTTGCAAGATCTTCTAAGGCAGACCATAAGAGTCTATAACCATTTCAGGTGGTCATACACAGCCAGTGTTTGGTTGGCTGAAAGTCAGCAGGAATTCCACCTGCCCGTAAACTGCCTGATTTGTGACATGCCCACCAGGTGGAACTCAACTTTGGCAATGCTGCAGCAGCTGCACATGCAGCAGAGGGCCATCAATGAGTACCATGTGTGAGTATGGCACAAGTACAGGCTTAGGGTAGCTCTGCTTTTTTTCCACACCAATGGCTGCTGATAAAGGATGCATGCACTGTACTGTCACCATTTGAGGAGGCAACAAGGATGGTGAGCCGTGACAATGCATATATCAGTGACACAATTCCTGTTGTGTTCCTGCTGGAGCATATACTGCATGGCATTATGGACAGGGCACTCGAGGCAGAGCAGCAATAGGAAGAGGAGGACTTCTTTCCTCTCAAGGCCCACTTTAGGGAGGAGAAGGAGGATCCTGGCAGTTTTGGAGACATAAAAGCAGAGGAAGACATACGTGAAAGCCTTAAAATATGGTTTTCAGTCCCCAGAAACCTTGGGAGTAGTAAGTGGGCGGAAGGAGGCAGTTCCAAATACTGTAATCCTAAGTGACCACAAGGACTCTGCTTCTAATGCCCCTGCAAACTTGTGGTGCATGGGCTCCCTTATTCTTCAAAGCCTGTGAAAGGACCAGAGAATTTGTGGCATTAAGGATAAGGATCATTTTTGGTTGGCAACCCTCCTTGACCACCGTTACAAGGGGAAAGTCTCAGAACTCATCCTGCCCTCACAGAGGGAGCACAGAATGAAATCTTTTTTGGACACCTTAAAGAGGAGTTTAGGTTACACCTTTCCTGACTCTGGTAGGTTACAGTCTCATGGAAAAGCTAGTTTTGGGTGACTCTGTTGGTCAAAGGAGGAGCGGTGGAGAAGGGGGCCGCCTCAGTAATGCATTTAAAACATATTTTAGTCCTTGGTGCCCAGGGCTGTCAGCTTTAAGGTCCCATCGGCAGCATCTGCATCATAAGGTGGAAGATTATATAGGGGCAAAAACAGACATGGAGAGCTTTCCAGTAGATGATCCACTGGGTTTCTGGATCATAAAAATAGACCACTGGCCAGAACTTGCCCAGTATGCAATTGAGCTGCTGGGCTGCCCTGCATCCAGCGTGCTTTCTGAATGAGCATTCAGTGCTGCCAGAAGTTTTGTGACAGATAATAGAGCATGTCTGTACACAGACCCTTTTGACCAGCTGACATTTGTCAAAATGAATCAGTCCTGGATTAGCAGCAGCTATCAAGCCCCAGATGCCGGTGTCACTGATTAAATGTTATTGGGATCTGAAATCTCTGCAAGACTGTCTAGGCTGACTAGCTTTGTGGGTGTTGATTTTATCTTGAAGTACTTTTTGGTATAGGTTTCTTGGGCACAATTATCACCCAAGGACCAATTTTTTCACACGTGTTTGACAGGTGCATCAAATTTCAATCTTTTACAGCAAGGCCAATTATTGCTTTCATCAAGAGTCCCTCTAGAAGGTTATGGGGTGAAGGTACCACCAACATCCAAAGACCAAATTTTCCGCAACTGTGTGACAGGGGCATCACATTTCTAATGTTTACGGCAAGGCTAACTCTTGCTTTCATCAAGAGTACCTGTTACTTCTATCCAAAGTCTGCGAAAGAGACACCGGACCATAAAAAAAATTGTTAGTCTTGGCCTGAGTGTACTATAATTTGGCTTCTTCACATACAGTGTCTTGAAAAATTATTCATACCCCTTGAAATTTTCCATATTTTGTCATGTTACAACTAAAAATGTAAATGTCTTTTATTGAGATTTTATGTGATAGACCAACACAAAGTGGCACAAAATTGTGAAGTGGAATGAAAATGATGAATGGTTTTCCAAATGTTTTAAATATAAATATGTGAAAAGTGTGGCGTGCATTTGTATTCAGCCCCCTGAGTCAATACTTTGTACCTACTTTGCACATCTAGAGAGTGAATTTTTTGCCCATTTTTCTTTGCAGAATAACTCAAGCTCTGTCAGACTGGATGGAGAGTGTCTGCGAACAGCAATTTTCAAGTCTTGCCATAGATTCTCAATTGGATTTAGGTCTGGACTTTGACTGAGCTATTCTAACACATGAATATGCTTTAATCTAAACTATTCTATTGTAGCTCTGGCTGTATATTTAGTGTTGTTGTCCTGCTGGAAGGTGAAACTCCGCCCCAGCCTCAAGTCTTTTGCAGACTCTAACAATAGAAGTAATGAGATAAGAACCAAAACTCAATTAATGAAACACCAGTGTCCACATCCCATATAATAAATGTTAAATACAAGGAATAATGATGCCACTAGGGCAAGCGGCCTTACAAGGGACATTGAAGGTCATTCAAGATGATAAGCAATTCCTGAACTACAAAGTAGTTTAAAATATGATTTATTCATTGAACAATTAAAATCAAGAGATGACACCGATATTTCGCACGTAAGTGCTTCTTCATAGGTAACTCCTCATTATAAGTTCATTAAAAAATTCAAGTTACATACAATATAATATACAATCAAGATACAGCATTTCCAATTTAAATAGAGATAACATTACTCACCCATTTTCAACCTTATGTATATGGACATATGATGCCATCCACCCACCCAGGTGATGGCACCAGCTAGGGAAGAGAGGTGGTGGTGGCAGAACCACCAACAGGTCTGGTGGACATTGGACCGACCAGAAACAAAGGGGCCGATAGTAAAGGAAGCCTACCATACCAAAGGGGAGGCTGGGGGCTTCAAGGGCCCTTGGCCGACAAACCCCCATGCAGACAACACGCTCGGCAGTGGCGACAGGTGAAGTATGGTCCTAGAAAAAGAAGAGAGTGTAAAAATGAATGTCTGATAATTCGGGGTGGCCACATGGCTACAGTCTGCTGATGGCAGTGTCAATGCTGCAAAACCTCAGTGCATGTTCCATCTCCACACTCACCTTTGGCCGCCAATGTCAGGCCCGAGCTGTTGGTGGGATGCCACAGGGGAATGCCCCATTGGAAGCTCTGCTCCCCGTGCTCATATGACAGTCCCACCGGAAGTGACAGGGTTGGCGCAACCAGCTGACTTCACCTCCGGTACGGGCGCCATCTTTAGGACCGGAAGCAAGCTGGCCATCCAGGTGAAAGGGCAGAAGATGGCTCTGCATTACAGTCCCTCCCATCCAGAAACGGATGGGGAGCATCACTGGCCAGAAGGGCCGGTTCTGATGTAGCTGGGCGCCCGAATGGCCACCGAGGTACCCATCCATATGCCCAAACCACACCCAGCCAGGTGAAGGGAGCACAGCACGTCAGATACTAAGGAAATATGCCCTTGACAAAAAGAGAACATATATAAAAGTACAGTGCAGGTAATAAATAATACTCCATACTTAGTCTTAACACAGAAACCACTACATTCTTAGCATTCACGGGATAAGTCCATGTGAAGTGACAAAAACAAAAAATAGCTAGCTAGGAGCTGGTGGTGGATAGGCAGGGAGAAGTACCATACTGTAATCCTGAAGGCCTTAATGAGAGGTGATCCCAGCTAAGAGGACATGCTGTTGTCGAGAGGGTCCTGGGGTGTGGTGAGTGAGCACAACAGGAGAGCTCCTTGTCTGAGACACACCATGCGTGCATGTGGGGGACAGATGTGGATTTCTGCTGTTTGCGACTAGGCCTAGGTTTATGACTATGTTGTGACTAGGTACTGTGGTTGGTGACTAGGCCTGAGACAGCCCTGTGTTACTTGGCAGATCCCAGTAGGGTGTGTGTGGGTGCCTGATGCACAAACAGGATACCGCCACCTGCATTTTCTCCCTGAACTTGAGCTCTCAGAACGAAAGAAAGAACTAGATCAGGCTTTGAACCAGGTCAGTGTCAGAGAAAATGTTAGGGTCAAGGTTAGAGTCAAAGGTCAGGATCAGTGCATTTTATATAGGATTAAAAAAATAATTTTAATGAGGTGTCAGTGTGTTTTAGGTAAGATAAAAAAAAGGAAAAAAAGCAAAATTTGCACCATTGTTTCTGGGCCCTACCATGGGTACAACCTACAAATACTATACATATATGTGGTATTTCTATGATCATCAGGAGCAGGAGAATTTATTTTGGGTTGTTCTTTGGTGGTAGGTTATCGTAATAGCAAGAAGTATACAGCTACATAAAACAATAAAGATTTCCTTTGACAAATAATCAGTAGATATCCATCACTATTTACCACCAAATGAAAGACAAATTTGTCCTAAAAAAAAACATAATTCATCTGGATATACTACATAGTTGCAAAATATGTACAGTTCAAAGTGTCAAAGTTACAAAATTGTGTTCAGGTGTTAACATTTGTTTTACCCTTGATCACAAAGAAGTTAACATTGAATTGTGAACCAGATAAAATGTTTGTATTTTACAGTCAGTTGGCACTGATTAGGTAATATGACCCAATATCACCCACAAATACCCTCAAACAAACTAAACTTTCTGGCTGCCCATATTGCTAGATGGCCAGTCCAAATTTGCCACTGATGATTGCAATTCTTCTAGTAGTAACACTTCACCACTCAGGTAGACCCATATAAGCTGAATAAAAGCAAGTTTGTTCATTCTGAGTAGTAATACGTACTTCTGCCTCTTCATGGTTGTACAGTAATCACAATGTAGAAGCTGTTGTCTGGGTATCCCATCATGCGAGGGACAGCTGAGTATGAAGAAACATGCAGTGTATCAATAGCTGGAGTGCTGACAACTATCAGTGGTTGTACCAGTCTATTGCACATTCCTTACTGTGGCACATTTAAAACACTGCTTGCTGCATTCATGCAGTTAACTCATGCAAAGACATAAGATCTTTATGGGAAAAGAAATGAATAATCAGTCTGTCATGGCTCATGATTTCACATTCACATTCTTGTTTTTGGTTGCAAATCCACTTTAAAGATCATAAAAACCCACAGTAAAAAAAAACCCACAAGCATGCAGTAAATATATATATTTCTTCTAAGAGAATCCCAAATGAATTCATAGCAAGTAGGTTTTCTAGTAAGAAATGGTCCGTGTTAATTTTGTGTCTGGGTTCATCTAGCAAATAACACGTTTCCAGTTGTAATATTGTTTTCAGCATGGTGGTGGAAAGGAAAGGAAAACATGTACTTCTTATTTATTAATGCCTGCAAATCAGCATTTTTTAGCAGGCAGTTGTTTCAGTTTAATCAGCCCTTCATATTCTATGAGGACAAGAGCAAATGCCTTTGGTTGTATTACAGAATATAAAAGCTTTTAGGGATTCTCAGGAGAACATTGCCATCTGGTGGATTTGCTAGCTCATTTGGTAGCTTGTGAATTTTATGTGCTGTTTTGAAATTCAACCTTTTTTGGAGTTTAATTGTAAAATTAGTTGCAGAGACTAAAGAAAATATAAGGGGGCATTTGATATAATGACAATTTATTTTATATGTTTTGAATAATTTCCCAATGTGACAGTGGCATAACATAAAGGGGTCCCTGGTTTGAATCCCAACCACGACACTACCTGCCTGGAGTTTGCATGTTCTCCCTGTGCCTGCGTGGGTTTCCTCCGGGTACTCCGGGTTCCTCCCACACTCCAAAGACATGCTTGTAGGTAAATTAGATCCTGTCTAAATTGGCCCTAGTATATGTATGAATGTGAGTTAGGGACCTTTAGATTGTAAGCTCCTTGAGGGTAGGAACTGATGTGAATGTACAATGTATATGTAAAGCGCTGCGTAAATTGACAGCGCTATATAAGCACCTGAAATACATAAATAAATAATAATAAATAATGCACTCACAGGCATTACATGTCTATTGATCATAATCGTTTGCAGAGGGTAGGAGTCATGAACTTAATGTGTGTTCATCCTGTTGGTCACTAGTTGGTCACGTATCAGACAGACAACTAGGACTTCTAGTGCAGACATTCTGTTTGAAGTTCTTTCTGTACTTGCCCTGTGATGTTTCCCTCTGATGTACTCCCTGTTTTCTTCTATGGTTCTACTGTTCTTTAGCTACCCTTGCCAGGTCTTCCTGAAATCCATATTCTACTACTCTGTCCACACACAGTCAGCAGTACTCCCTTTACTTTACTCATGTTTTCCATTGACGGTATAAGTAAGCATACCCACACCATGGTGAGCAACCTATGGGTTGGGATGCCTTTGTGAGGCAACTCATCAATGATATGACTACAGTTTGAGTGTGACTCTTTTTTCAGACTGATTTTTGCTTCAGATCTTGCCTGTCCTTACCTTGGACTATGAGCGATTTAAATTTGTTGTGGATCTTGACAATGTGGCTGTTTCCAGTTACAGCTTTGAAACTTAGTTCTACTTACCTGTTCACATCAACTCCTGTTTCATCCTGTGGCACTGCCTATGCCCTGCTGCTTTTGACCCGCTGGCTGTGGATTGCTGCCAAGTCTTTGCTAACCTGATAGCTTTATTTTTCTCTTGTGTGGATATAGCCACACTTCCCAGGCCGTGTGCTGTATACGTTTGTAGGTTCACAATAGTTATAGTGAATATACTGTATACTATCTTTGCAAGATGACTGTCTAAAAAGTCACTGCAGTACCTAAGCTAGTGTCATACACCTTGTAATAGGATGGAAATCCTGTTTGTGGGCACCCTGACTCTATTAGTTCTGTGAAGAAAACAGTTGGACTTGTGCTGAGTGCAGAAACCTGCAACCTGTATCATATACGCACACATACCATGACTTTTAAAAATGTAAGAGTTTCTAATTACTCAGGTGTTCCAATCAACTATATTGTTCAAGGTCGGCTTTAGATTTTCACATAAATATCGGTGTTTGCTTCTGAAAGGTCCACGTCTATTTTCATAACTGTCATTTTAGATTTCATGTGGGATTCCTGGAAAATTGTTAAATAAACAGTTTAAACACATGCTTGTTTACTATTTTAGCCATGAAAGGAATTGTAATTAAATCTGAACAGTGATACTGATCTGTGTGTTCTAATTATTCTGCACTGTACAAATAGGCAGGTGACACACTTATTTTATGGCTCAGCAATGCAGCTTCTTTTGTGTATGTCGCCAGTCTGCTCACTGGGCAAAGATATAGAGTCATCACCACTATCCATTGGACACGGAGGTTACCCAGGAAGCAGTAAAGCAGAACAAATAAATTGTAAATTGATCTTCTAGCTAAGAAGTATAGCAAAGGTGTCCCTGAATGTCTTGGACCTAAAAACATTGTTTTGATAATAATCAGCTCCATTGAATTTACAGGAATTTTTTTTTGGTAGAGAAGATTGCTACTGTTTACGGAACAATCTTTATCCACAAAGTCTGGAAAGCACTGTCTACTGTCTGCTTGTAACTTTAAAAAACACTTTCAGTTTAAAATTAAATCTTCCTGTCCCCTGTCATGCCTCTTACCCTATTCCAAATGAATCCCCTCCCAACCCAGTTATGGTGATACCTTCCTGCTGTGTTTGCATTTGGTTTGGGTGTCTTCTTGGGACTGCCCACCACTATGTACACATTTCACATAGGTCTAAATAGTCTGCACACAACCATTGGAAAAAAAAGCCTATTCATGTTGATGAAAAATGACTACACAGGTACAAGAGATTTCTGAACTGAAGATGTAAACATCACAGAGGTGTCTGCCATTGGAAATATATACCTAGACATCATGATAGGGGTTTAGAATAGGTTAGGTGAGCTGAAGAATATCCTAGTTTGTTATTTGCATACTTCCAAGATCTCTGGTGTAATTTCATTGTGTTAATTCATTTTTACAGAATAAAGAATTTTTACTTCAGTAAGTGAACCTGTCTCTTAATCAAGTATTCTAGTCTGATCTTTCTGAGTGGTACATCCCATATAAAGAATAGTGTACAATTGGGATTACGGACTTTTATGGCACATCTACACAACATATTATAAAAGTACAAATGTATTAAGACAATCCCAGATAGTAAGCAAATCACTTGCTAAGTTATTGCTAGACTTACCAGGCTTCACAAGTTTGTTGCACAAGTGCATGACTCCAGATCGACTTTCTCTGTAAACATTCTGCAAGTCTGCTGCCAGATCTGGTTCCATTTATGATGTGCAATAGTTATCCCACCACAGGGGTCACTGTAGCTGAATTTTCATGCTGTTGACCAGTGTTTCTCAACTCCAGTTCTCAAGGTGTCCTAACCGGTCATGTTTTCAGAATTTCCCTCAGATGAAATGGCTGTGGTAATTACTAAGGCCGTGAAACTGATCAAATCACCTGTGCAAAATAATGGTAAGCCTGAAAACATGACCTTTTGGGGCACCTTGAGGAGTGGAGTTGAGAAACACTGCTGTAGACTCACCCCTGCAACTTAGCTCTTGCTAGAAACTTGCCATGCAAATTTGCTATTAATTGGAAAAGTGTAAACGAAAACTTGTGCTTCAAGTGCTCTGCAAGTGTACAACTTGCCTGTGAAAATGTGCAGAAAGTTAACAGACTTACAATTCAACACTGCCACAAATTTGTGGCAAATTATCCTTGCTATCTGGGATTTCATTAAAACTATCATATAAAATCAGAAGCTGATCAACCACAAAGGTATATACTGTATACAGAGATCATCCCCATATCTACAGGTAACAACCATATGTAAGTAGATGAAACCCCGATGTGTTTCAAACATTCTTTATCAGTGGACACAATATCTAACCATTATTGCTCCTTCATGGTTTGTTCCAAAATGTTTATATCAATGTATTCATACTTTAGATCGACCATCATGTCCCCCGTTGAAGATTTTCTGAAAAATTGAAACATGTTGGCATTTCATCTACATATATATGTTTTTTACCTGTAGATGTGAGAATGGTCTCTGTATATATACCCTTGTGGTTGATCAGCTGCTGATTTTATATGATGGTTCTAATGAAACTTTATTAATAAATTTGTACTTTTATAATATTTTTTATGTTGGTGCATAAAAAGTCCCTAATCTCAGCCAATTGTACATATGTATTTTAGCCCACGTTCACACTGAGGGAGGTATTTATCAGTTTTCCTGTCATAATCTTGCTAAGAAATCTGCTCTATAGTTTATTTAGACATATAAATATCAATTTGTTTTTTTAAGACAAATGAACACATGTTTTTTGTCATATTACATGAAAATATTCAAAATGTACAATATTTTTTACTGCCGTTTTGGTAAATGTGCCATATGTTTTACTTATTAATGTGTTTGTAGTTATTGTTTTTTCCCATTTGCCATTCTTTCTTGGCATATTGCGCTGACAAGGTGAGTGCAGTTTATTCAATGTTTCTTTCAGATAAATATGTAAAGGAGATCAGTGAATATTTACATTTCGTTTCAAAAGGCTTGTTTACATGTATAATTTGTAATGATCTATGGACAATAGGGCAACCTTATTACATACAGTATGTAGGCTCTGCTTCATGCTTTACTCCTTACAACGAAAGTCTAAGACCCTGGTGTACTAAAGCTTATGCATGTTTGCAGGTGCATCAGTCATGTGCTGATAACCAAATTATATCCTCACTTAATTTTCTATAGGTGTGTTTGTTAGGTAAACATGTGCATGGCTAACGTATGCTTTTTTTATGGTAGCATGTTGAAAAAACCAAAAGGCACAAAATCAGCATGGATTTTCAGCATGTACAGCATTTAGGACCACGCCCAATGCATTAAACATCCCTAAAAAAATTACTTGAATTTACATTTGGAAAAGGAAATGCATTCTCCGTAAGTACATGGTGAAAGAAAAAGGAGTTTGGGACTTTATATGAGGCACATGGCGGACCATGGAGTAAGAGTATAGACATATTTATTGACACAGTAATAGTCATGGTACAGAATAATCAACATGTAGAAATTCATATATATATACAGACTGAAAAGCATTTCATATATGTACAGATGTAAACATAGATGGACCAATCGTACTAGCTGCCAGCATAGGTTCCAGGTAAAGTGCAAGGTGCTAATCAAAATATAAAATTAAATAAAATAATCCATGTATAAAGAGATGTATATAGTCATGACTGCATCCTGGGTAAGCCCGACGTGCTTCGTGGTAAACACCACTCATCAGGGGCGAATGCGTCAACAATATCTGAAACAAGAAACCATAAGTACTGGATCTAAATTTAGGAAATATAACTAAGTTGTCAGAGAGCAAAAAAAGTGTGCAATTCGACTCACCTACATGGAACAAAAAAGTGGAACCGTGCAGTGTGGTTGATCCCTAGGGTCACAATGGGGGGCCTGTCCCGGGAGCTGAGGTGGGGAACCCGCGGCCAATGCCGGCATGCATCAAACACCCCCTGGGTGTGTGAGCTTGTATATAATATGATAAGGGGCTACCTCGTGGTCTCAAGTTGAGTGTCTGTGAAAAAAGAAGAAAATGGGGGGTTTTTGGGAACGGTGATATAGATAGGAGGAGTAGTGTAAAACCTTGGTCTATTAATGCCATGGGAGGGAAAGCATGAAGATGTGAAGCAGAATTAGATAGAAAGGAAAATAGAGTGGAACGAAGAGTAGATTGTGCATGGTGACCCATGCATATACTTGGAGGAGTTACATACCATAAAAAAGCAAGATGAGAATCTGTGGTGAACGGACATGGGGTCCCTCATTGGATAGCTTGATGTAGGGTCAATAGTGGAGTGCGCCGTATAATGTATAACGGCCTCAGACGTACAGGTGAAATAAAGCCCCACGGGAGATATTTATATGCACGCCAGGCAATTGACAAACGGGATCCCATCAGCGTCACGTGGGCGTCCCGGTGGGGAAAGAGCGTCACACTAGGAGCGGCAACAGCTGCCGCCATGTGGCGCCTGGGTCCTCCCCCTTGGGAACAGCCAAAGGTGGACTCGGCGCACTCGTGTTGACGTCAGTATGGCGTTACACGTGAGCATCGAGCGTGGCGCCGATGCACAGTGGGCGGTCCGCCCCGTCCCCCACGCCGCAACTCCATTGGAATATATGGGAAGAGAGAGGGGGGGGACGCCCAGTGTGCATCGCAGCTCCCGGGTTACAGACACCCAGAGTGGCCCGCGGGAAAAACCGCACGGTGCCACCGATGCGGGCAACCTGGATAAGTAACCAAATCAGAGACAGATTGACATAATAAAATAAAGTACACATGATTGCATCTCAGGGCATGGTAGTAGCCCGAAGACATTCATGGCTCCATGGGTACCAGATGCATGGAAAAAGAGAACATCTGCCTATCATATGCCTCCATCCCTGATAATTTTGTATATAAATCGGACTGGATGTAGACACATGTGGTAATGGGTCTCGAGTCCTGGGTTCCATCAGCAGATGGGTGGGACTTTAAATGAAGTGCATAAAGGATGCCCCTCCATCCCGGGTAGATTCTCTGTATGTACATACATCTGCATACTGATACTCCTACAGCGTACGATGTAAGCACATTATAGTGATTTATCCCTTTCCTTGGTAATCCCCTTTAGTAAATCAGGCCCTATATGTTGACTGACTCACTATAAGAGATGCATAAGCAATATCTTATATTAATAGTTGTTAAGTATGCCAGTGCAACTCCACTGAATCAGTGGTTAAATTATGAAAGTAATACAAAAATACTATAAGGTAAGCTTGCCCATAATTGCATGAAATATGCAGGGGCTGAACGTAACCCATGCCTCCATTTAATCTTTTTTATATCTAAATAGTACACCTATAAGTACACAAACAATCCATGAATTCAGTACGTTAAATGCCTTTCATTTTTTAAACAGTTATTTATATTAAAATACTCCAAGTATGATATTTTCTGAAATGGATACAGATGGTAAGCTGTATATAATTAACATTAAGATATGCACACATGGATATGTACATTATTTTGCAGTTAATTTGCTATATATAGAATATTGAAAGATTTATAAGTTGATATCATAATATAAAAAAAATGTTCCAAAGAAAAAAAAACATGCAAAATAATAACTGTGTGAAACATAGATTGTCTGTTCTTTTAAGCAACTGAAACTGCAAACCACCCAAAACATGAAATCCACAGGTGCAGGTAAAATGAAATAAATGCAGGCAGTGCAATGCAATTTAGTTACGTGAGACATAATTTGGAACTTGGAGCTCAATAGAATTCATATCATTTCTTCCAATTTTTGAAAGAATCCACAAGTCTCAATCTCCTATGCAAGCAGGGTTTTACCAGCTTTGGGGTTCATTAAGTCTTAGGTTGGATTCACACCTATGCATGTTTAATGCTTTTTGCATTTTGCAGATTTGCACTGCAGTCCATTTAACATGTTTTCCCATGGAACATATTTTACAGTGCAAATCTGCAAAATGCAAAAAGGACTAAAAATGCATAGGTGTGAATCCAGCCTTAGGCTCCATTCACACTAGTGTGTTTTTGATGCAGTTTGCAGAAATGCAGGGAATTTTTTTAACATGGGTTCCTATGGAAAATGTTCACATCAATGCTTTTTTGTGCCTCTGCGTTTTTGGAAAGGGTCGGGGACTTTTTTTCATGCAAAAAGCAGATTTTTGCACGTAATAAACTTCAATAGGCAAGCATGAAAAACGCAAGTGCTGCGTTTTTACCGCATTTTAGCTAAATAGCATCTGTAAAGCACCTCAGTGTGAAAGGAGCCTAAGACTCGATTCACATCAATGCATGGTGCTTTTCAGCGTTTTTTCACTGCTTTTTGCTATGCTTTCCGTGGTGTTACTGCATTTTTACAGCCTTTTTGCTGCGTTTTGCTTTTTTTATTTTTTATTTTTTTTTATAATATTATATTTTATTTTTTGGGAAAATGCTGTTGCTAGGCAGATTTAAACCGCAAAACGTGGCAAAAACGCAGCTCTTGCGTTTTTCAAGCTTACCCATTGAAGTCTATTACATGCAAAATGCTGCTTTTTGCATGAAAAAAAGTCCCCGACCCTTCCCAAAAGTGCAGAGGCACAAAAAAGTTTTCTACCCAAAATCAGTAATTTTGGGGGGAGTGAATAAAGGTTGCAGCAAAATGAACTCTTGCAGACTTTGCATATGAAGTTCCTCTGGTACTTAGTTTACCTCTCTAATCACACTTCTACTGTCTATCAGGATATGGTGCTTTACTCATTTTCCTTAGCAAGCCTGTGACGCTACCAGCAGTCATTAATAAACATTTGCTAACCAGGGTCAGAAGACTACTGGCAGGAACTGTGATGAGTAATGGTTTTATCAAGGTGCATGTTTACCAAAAATTGACATCTTAAAGGAAATTTGGCAGCCATTTTACGCTTTTACAGATAAAAATTGCACAAATCACCCAGGATTTCTACGCTATGCAAAGAACCCTTTTCTGTTTGTTTTCTTAAACTGATTCCCCTTTTTTGCAGGGGTCTGACTTTTATTATTTTTGGGTTTACTGGTCTCAGTAACTCAAGCTGAAATGTAAACACACAACTGTGTAAGCTGAAACAGTGTGTTAGCAGGGTAGGGAGTAACACCTCGCACTCCACCTCTAGGGGCACCAGACATCATTACATGAACTTAAAGCCACTCTCATCTTCACATAGTACACATGTGCGATCTCACCTTACCCTTGCCTGACTGGAGGCCAATGAATTCTTTATTCGCTCTCCACTGCACCACCACTCGCAGCACTACTCTACTCACTACACATGTATGGAGCACATTAATTGATGAGGCTGTAGGCCAGTTGACAGTAGCTCCCACTTAATTAGACAGAAGGTGCAATTTAGCCTGCAAAATGACGAGCGTCCTTGTCCACTTCACTTCAACTAACAAATGGACTTCAAGCATTTTCAGAAAGTAGCTTGGAATGGTTACTTTCCTCCACCAGTTCTCATGTCCTCATGCCATATCTTCACTATGTGACACATGCACACATCCCACAAGACTGGCTGCTATTCCCTCTGTATTTGAATAGTACATCTCCCAGCCATAAAGACTGGTCTATGACTACTCTTGACACTTTGAGAACGTCACAGGTTATTCTGGATGCACTTCTCCCTGTGTGAGAATCCTCTCTTTCAACCCAAACGGTTAGTTAACCCCAGGGGTCAAGTCCTGGGAAAAAAAGTGTGGGAACTCACCCAAGATTCCTCCCCTCATTAACCCCCCACCACCACATTGTGCATCACGCCCAACCGGAAGTGACGTTCCGCTGAGATACACTGGGCGGTGACGTTTAGATTATCAGGACTCGTGATTGGAAACAGTGTTTTATTGAAAAGAGATTTTATATTGAACGAAATGCGAGTGTAATGTGAAGTGTGTTTGGATTGTAATAAAGTGTGTTCAAATTTATTTGCACTATCGGAGCTCTCCTTTTTTTCCCCCATATTCATTCTACCATTTGGGAGTGAATATTTGCTTTGGAAGGTTATGAAAATTGCATGACCAATGTACATTTGGATAGAGTTTTTCCACTACAATGGATGATGGATTGAGAGATTTAACAACTTCCCGCCCACCATATAGCAAAATGAGGGCCAAAAAGTGGTTTCATTATCCTGTCTGGGCTTCATATGATGGGGGGGGGGGGTACACAATCGATGGTGTGGTGTCACATCACATCTTCGATCTAAGAAGATGACATAGGCTCTTTACTATGTGATCAGCTGTGTCCAATCACAGCTGATCACATGGTAACCAGGAAGTGCCATGTATCAGCTTTTCCTTTATTCGCACTGCCAATCAGCTGCTCTCCTGACGGGGTGGGTCTGTGCCGATAATCAGTGCAGACCCACCAGGGATGCCCATTAGAGCCCACCAGGGATGGCAACCCGTGCCCATCAGGGATGCCACTCAGTGCCCATTAGAGCTGCCAATCAGTGCCCATCAGTAATGCCTGTCAATGCCTCCTCATCAGTGCTGGCGATCAGTTCCATCTATCACTGCCCATCAGTACCGCCCATCAGTGCCACCTATAAGTGCCCATCAGTGCCACCTATGAGTGCACATCAGTGCCACCTATGAGTCTCATCAGTGCCATCAGTACCCATCAGTGCCACCTATCAGTGCCCATCAGTGCCACCTATCAGTGGCATCTATGAGTGCCCATCAGCGCTGCATATCAGTGCCACCTATCAGTTCCCATCAGTGCCACCTATAAGTGCCCATCAGTGCTGTATATCAGTGCGACCTATGAGTGCCCATCAGTGCTGCATATCATGGCCACCTATTAGTGCCCATCAGTGTCACCTATGAGTGCCCATCAGTGCTGCATATCAGTGCCATCTATCCGTGCCCATCGGTACCACCTATCCATGCCCATCAGTGCCACCTATCCGTGCCCACGAGTGCTGCATATAATTGCCACCTATCAGTGCCCATCAGCGAAGGAGAAAACATACTTGTTTACAAAATTTTATAACAGAAACAAAGAAACTTTTTTATTTTTCAAAATCTTGTCTTCTTTCCCAAAGGAAAGCTCTATTTGTGGGGGAAAACATTATAAAAATTATGTTTGGGTACAGTGTTGCATGACCGTGCAATTGTCATTTTTAAATGTGACAGCGCAGAAAGCTGAAAATTGGCCTGGGCAGAAAGGGGGGGTGGATGCGCCTGGTATTGAAGGGGTTATTAAAGCACATTAACTCTCTAATGGACTGAACTGTCTTTCCACTTTTGCAAACGTGGTGTTCTAAGTGTTACTGTTTCACACGGGCATTCCGTTCAGGTCCGCCTGTCTGTTTTTCAAGCTGACCTGAATGGACACTCCATACAGCCCTATGGAGCGGTGGATGTCAGCGGAGACATGTCTGCTGACACCCGCCACTCTCCGATCCAATCCTATCTGGAAAATCAAGACGCATGGAGACCCTATTTTCCATCCGTCTGTAGAATTGGATCAGAGTGGATCAGATGAAAATGGACAGGCGGATCCATTTTCATCCGATCTCGATAGAGGACAGTGGGGCTCTGAAAGATCTGTCTCTGCACAGTGAGCGGAAACTAGCCCGTCATCCGCCTACTCAGCGGAGATCAGCAGATCGATCCCCCAGCTGAGCAGAGCGGACTCCGCAAATGGATAAGCCCGTGTGAAATGGGCCGTATCTTCCATCTATATTATGCACTGGATCAGTGGATAGTATTAGAGCATTTTTTGACACCATTGAAAAAGAAAATACATTTTTTTTTGCATTTTATTTTAGCTTTCAGCGTTGCTATTTACCAATGTCATTACATGAATTGGGTACATTTATAGCGCAAAGTAACACTTACATTTATCTCGCCTCGTGGAGTGACTCTCTGCTCCTTCACAGTCTCTCGTCCGTCCCCCTCCTGTAGGCAGGCTGGGGATTGTAGTCTCTGTCCCCAGGGATTGCTATGGGGCCGCTGGCGATAGGGACTACATGTCCCAAGATGCTTTTAAGCTCCTGGAGTGCTGGCTGGTGATGGGCTCCCTCCCCCTGCTAATGAGGAAGCAGGGGAGGGAACAGAGCGGATGGCTGGGCTCTGCGAGTGGTGCTTGCACACACTGCAGTGTTAGGAGGAGAGGGAGGGGCAAAATCCACCGCAGGAGCGGACAGGTTCACTCTCAGAACCTGTCAGTGGATTAGTGTGAGCATGACTGGCGGGAGGTGCAGGGCTGTGGATGACAGAGTGGCCCCCACTACGTAAGTGAGTGTCACTTGAGCTACGGCACCCCGTCTGGGTGCGGTGCACCTGCCCAGGATCGGCCCTGGACCCTGCACATACTTCAAAGGCCAGTCCTGCAGGACACAGCTGCTAACAGGAACGGCGTTCCTGCTGTGAAAAAGTACAGGAACGCCGTTCCTATGCGTTCCTGCAGGACTCGAGCCCTGGTTAACCCCTCACTTCCAGTTCTTTATAATACATTATGAATACAACCCTTTGTACATACTCAGTCCTTTCAGTAACTTCAGGCCAGGCATAAAGCTGGTTTTCATAAAGATTTACTTTGAGCACATCTTTGCAAATTACATAAACTTCAATAATAAAGTCCATCATGCATAAAACTCATATAATTCAGCCTTGGTTGTGTTTCCCCTGATGCCCATCCCCAAAGTTCAGTCCATAGCCTAGTAAGTATAGCAAAGTCCATTTAGCAATCCACACCCTGGAAACTCCCGGTCTGGGTTCCTGCTGGAGGGTATTAAAGTGCAAAATATATTACATGTCTCAGATCTTCTCCTTTCACTTTCCATACATGGACCGACCACCAGGCAAAACAATCTTATGTATTTATATGTCTCCACTAGGGGGCAGGTACATGAACACCAAGGGTGAAGCCCAAACATAGTTAACTCCCTCAGTACCAAAATGTATACATTACATAATTTCACAGCCAGAACACAACTGAATGGCACCTGCACATACAGTCGTAATACAAAAGCATATCCTGTAACATTCTGTGGGCACCTGTCTACAGGTGTCTCAGCCCTTTCTCATCTTCTTTCTGTATATGGCTCAACAAATGGTTTCAACCTGAGACAGCAGTGGTGTTAAAGGAAACAACATCTGTTGTACTCTGTCTTTTGAAAAGCCCTGATGCTCTAGGAATCCTTTCTCATGTTCTTGTTTGTGTAGAAAGCAAATGTGGTCTATAAATTGCTCTTATTGGTGCCCTAAGTTACAAACACAATACCTTGTAATTAACAGGTGTTGAGCTGCAGATTATTTACTTACCAAAGGGGTGTTTTGAGCTAACTTATAGAAAAGTATCTGGATTATAATAAGTGTGAAAGACACTTATACAGTGGTGGCAAAACACATGTATGATCTGCTTTGGGAACAAGTTCATGTAGTGAACTGATAATTTCACTACCTGTCCAATACAAAATGACCTCCTGAGTAATAAAGAATATTTTTTTTGGAACAGTTTAGTAAGGCTGCATCCTTCTTTACCCTAAAGTGTTACGACACCCAGGACCCTGCATTTACCATATCTGGTCTCCCACAGTACACAGAACATAGAAATGTAATTATTTTAGTAAATATAAACTGCTAAAAAACCTTTTCTCATCAGCAGTATATAGCAGTCTTGTGACTTCTATCAGTGTCTGGCCGAGCACTGGTTAAAGCTTGTAGGAGGAGTTTTCATTCTCCTCTGGCTGTCCTATAAGGCTGCAGGACCCCTGACCCTCATTCTGGACAGTGCTGATTGGCCCTGTGCTGATCACATGCACTCTCCCAAGAAAAAAAAACTCTCTAGCAAAACACATCAAACTGAGCATGTGCAGAGTGATCATCTGTTCTATCAGTAGATGGATTGAGTAAAAGAAGGGGAGGATCAGAGAAGACAGGATCAACCAGCCCTTTTACACAATGTGCAGGATTAACCTCTTAGGTTCCACAGTGAGTATAACAAGCATGCTTTACTGCATATACAGACTGATGTTACTGTTGTGGATTTAGTAACACTTTAAAAGCAGTATTTGGTTGATTGCCCTTTCAATAATTATTATCAGATGATCCTGTAACTGATGCATATCTTTTTGTACCTAAGGCCCCTTTCACACGGGCTTTCCCATCAGGTCCATGTGTCAGTTTTTCAGGCGGACCTGAACGGACACTCCATTCAGCCCTATGGAGCGGAGGATCCGATCCGATCCTGTCCTTGAAATCCAGACGGATCTTGACATTTTCCGTCCATCTGGAGGATCAGATGAGATGGGATCGGATGTAAATGGACAGGCAGTCCATTTTCATCTGATCTCCCCATAGAGGAGAGCAGGGCTCTGAAAGGTCCATCTCAGCACAGTGAGCAGAGATGGACCTATCATCTGCCTCAGCAGATCGATCTAGATCCCGCTGAGCAAGTAGAATCTGTCATACGGACAAGCCCGTGTGAAAGGACCCCAAGACTTCTTTCACTCTGAAGTGCTGCTAAAACAGCCGCTAAAGTGCCAGTCATTTTTGCAGTGCTTTAGCAGCGTTTTAGTGGCGCTTTTGTGGCGCTAGTGGCCACTTTTTTTAAGGTCACGTGAAAACATGACCTTAAAAAATGAAGAAAGACCCATTTTGCGGCGCTTTCAAAGTGCTTTTAATGTGCTTTGGAAGCGCTGGCCATTCATTTTAATGGGCAGGGGTGTTTTTGAAGCACTATTTATAGTGCTCTAAACATGCCCCAAAGATACTACTTGGAGGACTTTTTCTAACATCTCGCAAGCGCACCACCCTAGTTTAAATAAATGGGAGGCAATTTTCAGGCGCTTTTCAGCTGCTATTTTTAGTGCTAAAACACCTGAAAAGTGCCTCAGTGTGAAAGGGGTCTTAGACTGCTTTAACTCTTTGAAACATGCATTTGAATAACTCTGCAAGGCTAGCAAAAGCCAATATCATGATAGAAAGACTATTCAGTGCAAATTCACTATGCTAAGTGCAGCTCTACAGATCCACTGTTTATGTGCTGTTAAGTGCTGTTTATGTCCCTCTTAGAGCCCTTTCACACCGGGGCCGCCCGAGCATCAGTGGTAAAATGCTGCTAATTTAGCAGTGCTTTACTGATGTTATAGCGGCACTTTGGCGCCACTATTTGGGCAGTAGCAGGGCACTTTTAACCCCTAAGAAGGGGTTAAAAAGGGGTTAAAACTGCTGGCGCTCAGTGCTTCCACAGCGGTGTACAGCCGATTCGGAAGAAATTGGGGAAAAATTGGGGAAGAATCCCCAATTTTCACGGGACGATGACGGGTTTATCACCGCGGTTTCACGGCGATATTGTAGTCATTTCGTGACGATTTAATCGTCGTAAAATGGTGACTACGAGCCCGCCGGGGCCACACTTTCCCGAGATTCTCCCTGTATTTGTCGTGAATTGTCGTGTATTTGTCACCTAGACATCTCGACGTGAATCGTATCACTTAAACGTGACTTATCAGAAAGATAGTACTATAACCGAAAACGATCGGAACGTCTCAATAAGTTTACGTACAAAGTTTCTCAATTTCGTCAGATTCTGGGGA
>BLSH010459478.1:440908-458908 GCA_018402905.1 Glandirana rugosa | reverse complement strand
CTGATTGGCCCTGTGCTGATCACATGCACTCTCCCAAGAAAAAAAAACTCTCTAGCAAAACACATCAAACTGAGCATGTGCAGAGTGATCATCTGTTCTATCAGTAGATGGATTGAGTAAAAGAAGGGGAGGATCAGAGAAGACAGGATCAACCAGCCCTTTTACACAATGTGCAGGATTAACCTCTTAGGTTCCACAGTGAGTATAACAAGCATGCTTTACTGCATATACAGACTGATGTTACTGTTGTGGATTTAGTAACACTTTAAAAGCAGTATTTGGTTGATTGCCCTTTCAATAATTATTATCAGATGATCCTGTAACTGATGCATATCTTTTTGTACCTAAGGCCCCTTTCACACGGGCTTTCCCATCAGGTCCATGTGTCAGTTTTTCAGGCGGACCTGAACGGACACTCCATTCAGCCCTATGGAGCAGAGGATCCGATCCGATCCTGTCCGTGAAATCCAGATGGATCTTGACATTTTCCGTCCATCTGGAGGATCAGATGAGATGGGATCGGATGTAAATGGACAGGCAGTCCATTTTCATCTGATCTCCCCATAGAGGAGAGCAGGGCTCTGAAAGGTCCATCTCAGCACAGTGAGCAGAGATGGACCTATCATCTGCCTCAGCAGATCGATCTAGATCCCGCTGAGCAAGTAGAATCTGTCATACGGACAAGCCCGTGTGAAAGGACCCTAAGACTTCTTTCACTCTGAAGTGCTGCTAAAACAGCCGCTAAAGTGCCAGTCATTTTTGCAGTGCTTTAGCAGCGTTTTAGTGGCGCTTTTGTGGCGCTAGTGGCCACTTTTTTTAAGGTCACGTGAAAACATGACCTTAAAAAATGAAGAAAGACCCATTTTGCGGTGCTTTCAAAGTGCTTTTAATGTGCTTTGGAAGCGCTGGCCATTCATTTTAATGGGCAGGGGTGTTTTTGAAGCACTATTTATAGTGCTCTAAACATGCCCCAAAGATACTACTTGGAGGACTTTTTCTACCATCTCGCAAGCGCACCACCCTAGTTTAAATAAATGGGAGGCAATTTTCAGGCGCTTTTCAGCCACTATTTTTAGTGCTAAAACACCTGAAAAGTGCCTCTCTACAGATCCACTGTTTATGTGCTGTTAAGTGCTGTTTATGTCCCTCTTTATGTCCCTCTTAGAGCCCTTTCCCACCGGGGCCGCCCGAGCATCAGTGGTAAAACGCTGCTAATTTAGCAGCGCTTTACTGATGTTATAGCGGCCACTATTTGGGCAGTAGCAGGGCACTTTTAACCCCTAAGAAGGGGTTAAAAAGGGGTTAAAACTGCTGGCGCTCAGTGCTTCCACAGCGGTGTACAGCCGATTCGGAAGCGCTGCCCATTCATTTCAATAGGCAGGGGCGGTGGAGGAGTGGTGTATACATCGCTCCAGCACCGCCCCAAAGATGCTGCTTGCAGGAGTTTGTTTCCTCTCCTGCAAGCACACCGCCCCAGTGTGAAAGGACACGCTAGGTTTAACCACTTCAATACCAGGCCTGTTTCTTGAGTTTGGTGCTTACCAGTTAAAAACAGTTTTTTTTGCTATAAAATTACTTAGAACCCCCAAACATTATATATATTTTTTTTTCTAACACCCTAGAGAATAAAATGGCGGTCATTGAAAAAATGTATGTCACACCGTATTTGCGCAGCGGTCTTACAAGCGTGCTTTTTTTTAAAAAATTCCGTTTTTTTAGTTAAAAAATAAGAAAACAGTAAAGTTAGGCCAATTTTTTTCCATATTGTGAAAGATAATGTTACGCCGAGTAAAATGATACCCAACATGTCATGCTTCAAAATTGCGTCCGCTCGCGGAATGGCGATAAACTTTGCAAATTAAAAATCTCCATTGGCGACATTTAAAAAATTCTACAGGTTAGCAGTTTTGCGTTACAGAGGAGGTCTAGAGCTAGAATTGTTGCTCTCGCTCTAACGATCGCGGCGATACCTCACATGTGTGGTTTGAACACCATTTTCATATGTGAGCGGGACTTACGTATGCGTTCGCTTCTGCGCGCGAGCTCGGCGGGACGGAGCGCTTTAAATTTTTTTTTTTTTTTTAATTATTTATTTTGCTTTTTACTTTTTATTTTTAGACTGTTCTTTTGAAAAAAAAATGTTGATCACTTTTATTCCTATTACAATAAATGTAAACATTCCTTGTAATAGAAAAAAGCATGACAGGTCCTCTTAAATATGAGATCCGGGGCCAAAAAGTCCTCAGATCTCATATTTACACTAAAATGCAAAAAAAAAAAAAAAAAGTGACAGAAGAAAAAAAAAATCGGGGACTTTAAGACCGTTGGGAAGACGTCATTTCTGACGTCATTTCCGCCGGCCGTGTTATGGAGCCGAGTGAGCGGCTTCAGCCACTCAGTCGGCTCACAGACACTGGGGGGAGAGCATTGGATCATCTCCGCTGCTGCCGGCGGGTCCGGTAAGCGGCGGAGATGACCGGAAAGCGGCAGGAGGGGGGCACCTCTCCCGCCACTGATAAAAGTGATCTTGCGGCGAATCCGCCGCTAAGATCACTTTTATCTTGCAGGGAATCGCCTGCTGAAAAAAACGGTATCTGAATGGTGCCTGCAGCTGCAGGCACCATTCAGATATCACCACTCAAACCCAAGGACGTCATATGACGTCCGGCGGTACGGAAGTGGTTAATGGAAAGGCGCTTTACAGGTGCTATTTTTAGCTAAATAAAGCCTCTAAAGTGCCTCAGTGTGAGAGGGGTCTTAGGGAGATTCACTTCTCTATTTGTCCTGTTTATCATTAACATTAAAAATGACACTCAAAGGAAATCACAAATTTTAGGTGGATACCAGCACAGTAATAGAGGGAAAATCTTGCAACGGAGATATTAGTTCTGATGAACCTGATGGCACTTCTGTCCTTCCTGTTTTGGCTTTGGGACAGGAAGTGAAGAAAAACCTCTGCAATGGGACACAGATGGCAAACAATACTAACAGGGGTTATAACCCTTCCTGAGTACATCCAAAAATAAAAATGTTTTGTCTTTAGTTCTACTTTAGCTCACTAAAACATGCAAGTTTCGTTTAAGCATTATGACCAAGTATCTTACTTCTCAAGTAGTAGTCCCTGTTTAAAAATGTTCAATTCTTCTCGCTCTATGGTATTTCATCAGGTTTACACAGATAAAAATAGGCTGTATGTAGAAATAATTAAACGCATTCAGAATGATAAGGGGTTGAACCACCATGCATCCCAGCCAAGTATAAACGTACTGTATGCAAATGCTTGTCTTATTATGTTACTGGTTTACACAAATATTCAACATTAGTTTTAGTCAAACCTTTCTCTCCTTTAGCTCTCTATTAAACACTGTAATTTGTGGTTTTAACTTGACAACCGTTTGTTACCATTTTAGAATTACAATAATAACATGCAAGTCATCTGTCACTTACAATGTGCATTTAGGACATGGGTTGGCTAACCCTTTTTTTTTTACTAAATGGTGGTTAGTGGCTTTTGCAGCCTAATTCATATTGTCCATTTATCATATTTATAGTGACCTACTGAGAGCTAAGCTTAACAACATTTGCAGGCTGTGTCCGATGAATAGCAGATAAGAATGGGCTTGTACTGAAGACTTTACCTTTCTGTGGATAAAAACAGGCCTCTTGACATACCAGAGGAACTAAGAGCTACATGTCAAAAAGATCTCTTCTGATTTGCTTTCATCTCATCTGGTGATCGAAACATTTTATTCCTCCCACACACTGCAGCACTTCTGACAGCTCCCTCATTAGTTTGTGATGCCATTGTTGGATCGAGTCATTGAGAGCCGAGGCTGTCCATGCAGCTTCTAGGTTTAGATTAGCCAAGTGTGACAAATTTTTAAATTATAACTGTACCTATAGCACAGGATGAGGTGATTACCCTTAGAATTATCAAATAAAGCAGAGATAAATAGATTCCAGTATTTTTGCACATCATTCTTTTCACAATGGGGACAGTGTATGATTCAGTTATCCATAGATGCTGATTCTACATAATTCAATGGAAAAGAGTTTGACATTTATTTCATTTATATGCTACCCCTCAAATAAAAGATTTGCAAGTTTACAGAATGCTAACTCCAATATGTCAAATAAATAGTTTGTGCTTCTTTCTGTAACCTCTCCTAGACAAAATTTGAAAGGATAGCTGCTGGAATAGAAGATTAAAATGCTTTTTGAATGGCAGTGGCATACACTTTGATTATGCAGAAAACACATTTTTTTAAAAAAAAAGTTGTGTTAGCATATTATATATTTTACAGATGTACTGTACGCAACTTATACCTGTTGGAGAATTATGTTTGGGGTCTTTTTTTATTGCCAAGTTGACAAGGTGTCACTGAAAAGCATGAGATTATATAGTCAATACCTTTGGTGTTAATGTTGGAAAGTGCAGAAACTCCACAATAAAATGTAAAAAAACTGACATACCCATGGTGACAAATCCTTCCCACTGGTAAATTGCATATCTAAATTGAAAGCTTAAAAAATCAAAGATGCCCTATTTCCAGGGATTGTTGTTGGCAACCCATTATTCCCATCATCAATAAAAATACGGTCATCTCTTATAATCTTAAGCGCACTATCTCTTATAAGCTTAAGCACCACATTAGAGAAATTAAAATTACAGGTTAGTATCAGACCATGAAAGCAAAAAGTTCCTGTGAAGCATAAACATCTAGCCCTCCTTCCCACTTTACAAATAGACACACACTTTACCAAAAATTGTTCAGCCTCTCATGTTCCATGACAAAGTTACCTTGCTATATGAGCTTTCCGGATTTTTTTAAAAGAGCTTTCTTAATCAAGTGTTCCACATTCCTCAGAAGACAGCCTTTACTATTATACCTTTAAGGCATCTAGTCCCATTATACTGTTTACATGGTGTGTGCATGTAAGTAGGTGGGTCTACCGAGCACAACAGCACTTAATTTACTTTTATTCCAAATGTAGACCAACATAGAAGCCTCACCATTATCATGCCATCATTCACCTAGATACAATTATGGTGAAGCTGAACAACCGCATTTACCTAACAAGATTAGATTAGATTAGATTAGATTAGATTAGATTAGATTCAACTTTATTGTCATTACACATGTACAAGTACAATGCAACGAAATGCAGTTTAGGTCTAACCAGAAGTGCAATAGTAACAAAAGCAGGATATACAGTTTTGCATAATATAGGTAAATGGATATGTACATTACAAAAATTAAGAGATGGTAATGCAAGTTATTACATGTTAATGTTAATATTAATGGTAGTGCAAGTTATTACATGTTTATAAAGTGCAGTAGTGACTGTAAGTGTGCAAATGAGCAGTTGATGAATTTGTCCCATAAAGTTATGTACATTGGTGTGAATGACATCCGGGGGGGGGCAATGTGCAATGTATGTGCAGTTGTGGGGTTCAGAGGATCAGCGGGGTGCAGAGTTCAATAAAGAGACAGCTCTGGGGAAGAAGCTGTTCTTCAGTCTATTAGTCCTAGTTTTGAGGCACCTGAAGCGCCTCCCGGAGGGCAAGAGAGAAAACAGTCCGTGGGCAGGATGAGAGAAGTCCTTGTAGATGTTGCTAGCTCGACGCAGGCAGCGTTTCCCCTGGACGTCCTCCATGGCTGGAAGGGTAGTCCCTGTGATGCGCTGGGCAGTTTTCACCACCTGCTGCAGTGCCTTGCGCTCTGCAACAGAACAGCTCCCATACCAGACTGTGACACAGTTGGTCAGGATGCTTTCTATTGCACAGCGATAAAAGTTCACCAGAATATCCGAGGACAGCAGATTCTTCTTTAGTGTCCTCAAGAAGAAGAGGCGCTGGTGGGCCTTCTTAACTAAACTGGAGGTGTTTATGGGTCCCTAAGAACTTGTGACTGGAGACACGCTCTACAGCCATTCCATTGATCTGGATGCTGTCGTGCGTGCCTCTTGACTCTCTTCTAAAGTCCACAATGAGCTCCTTTGTCTTGGAGATGTTAAGGAGCAGGTTGTTGTCATTGCACCATGTGGCCAGGTGCTGAATCTCCTCCCTGTAGTCCGTCTCATCATTGTTGCTGATGAGACCAATCACCGTAGTGTTGTCTGCAAACTTGATGATGGTGTTCGATCTGTTCACAGGCTTGCAGTCAGAGGTGAAGAGGGAGTAGAGGAAGGGGCTCAGCACACAGCCCTGTGGTACGCCAGTGTTGATTATGGTGGTGTTTGAACAGATAGAGCCGGATTGGACTTGCTGGGGTCTGTTGGTCAGGAAGTCCATAATCCAATTGCAAGGGAGGTGTTGATGCCCAGGTCTGCAAGTTTAACTGTTAGCTTGGATGGTATGACCGTGTTAAATACCGAGCTAAAGTCCACAAACAGCATGCGTGCATAAGTGTTCTTATTGTCCAGATGTGTTAGCACAGAGTGCAGTGCCATGGAAACGGCATCCTCTGTGCTCCTATTGCTGCGGTAGGCAAACTGGTGAAAGTCCAGGGTTGATGGCAGAGAGTCCTTCAGGTGTGCCAGGACCAGCCGCTCAAAACACTTCATGACAATAGGTGTCAAGGCTACAGGGCGGTAGTCGTTCAGACACTTTGGGGCAGAGTGTTTTGGCAAAGGCACAATGGAGGTGCTTTTAAAACATGTTGGCACAGCTGCTTGGGCAAGAGACAGATTGAAAATGTCTGTAAAAACCCCAGCGAGCTGCTCAGCACATGCCTTAAGTACCCGACCAGGGATGTTATCTGGTCCAGCGGCCTTGTGCGCACTGATCCGGCTCATAGTGCTGCAGACGTCTGTGGTGGAGAGTGTGATTGGTGGATGGTCAGGTGAGGTTTTGAGCTTGATAGTGTTTGATGTGTTGTCCCCCTCAAAACGTGCATAAAAGTCATTAAGCTCGTTCAAGAAGAGGACATCCGTGTTCGCGGGGGTGGAGCGGGTGGATTTGTAGTCACTGATGGCCTGGATGCCCTGCCACATGCGTTGAGGGTCGGAGTTGGAAAAGTGCTCCTCTATCTTTAGCCTGTAGCAGTGCTTGGCCTCTTTGATGCCCCTCTTCAGGTTAGCTCTGGATGTGCTGTAGGCCTGTGCATCCCCTGATCTGAAAGCAGTATTGCGTGCCTTCAACAGGAGGCGCACCTCCTTCTTCATCCATGGCCTCTGATTTGGGTATGTGGTGATCTGCTTCCAAGTAGTGACACTGTCTATAGTGGAGTGGATGTAATTCAATACAGAAGAGGTGTAGCGGTCAATATCAATTTGAGAGCCACTGGTGGCCTGAGAAGCAAATGAATTCCAGTCCGTGTGTAGAAACCCTCCCTGGAGTGTGAAATCTACCCCCGCAGGCCACACTTTGATGGTCCTTACTGATGGCTTCACACGATTGATGAGGGGTGCATATTTGGGGGTGAGGAACAAAGAAAGGTGATCCGATTGTCCTAGGTGGGGGAGGGGGGTTGAGACGTAGGCTCCAGCCATGTATGTATAAACATGGTCTAAGGTTTTGTTTCCTCTGGTGTGGCAGGAAACATGTGGGTGGAATTTGGGGAGCACTGCTTTTAGGTTTGAGTGATTGAAATCACCCACAACAATAAACGCAGCATCGGGGTGGGCGGTCTGTTGTTTACTGATGGCTGCATGAAGTTCTTTCATAGCAAGCTTGGCATCAGCGTCCGGGGGAACATAGGCTGCTGTAATAATGTTCGAAGTGAACTCCCGCGGCAGATAAAACGGTCTGTATTTAACCATAAGAAACTCAAGGTTGACTGAACAATGACTCATGACAGTAACAGAGTTCGTGCACCAAGCTTTGTTAATGTAAATGCACAATCCCCCACCTCTTGTCTTACCGGAGCCATCCTGTGTCCTGTCCGCCCGGAGTGTGTGGCGTCCTGCTAGCTCGATGATATTGTCCGGTATGCCGCTGTGTAGCCATGTTTCCGTGAGGATAAAAACATTGCAGTTCGAGCCTCTCTTACTGTATGTTAGGTTGAGTCGAATCTCTCCCATTTTGTTCACCAGTGATCGTACATTGGCGAGGAAAATGCTTGGTAAAGAGAGCCGGTGCACTGTTAGCTTTAGCTTAGCTCTTATTCCGCTCTCCTCGCTTTTGTTTGCGATCTCGACGGCGCCGGCGAGCACTTCCGCCTGGCCGGGCAGACTGACTCGCCTCGGGTGTTCTGGCGATCTCAGGAAGGAGTTGATGGTTGGCGATAAAAAAGTCTGGAATTCGCAAACCAATATCCAAAAGCTCAGTTCGGGTGTACGATGTTAAGGTACAGCTGTTCCGCACGAACAGACCCAAGATGAGCAAGAGAAGTACTGAAAAATTGCAAAATCTGGAGAGACCCCGGGCCCCGCGATCTGCTCGCCCCGCCATGTTGGAACTTTATAATAATGGGGGGGATTTACTGGAACTAGTTCATACCATATAATCTGCTGCAACTGTGCATAGTAACCAATCAGCTTTAAGGCCTGGTTCACACCTATGCAGGTTGCAGTTTGCATAATCCAGGTGCATTTTGCTTTTTTCAATACACGTTTCTGATCCATTGAAGTCTATGGAAGCAAAAACCAGAAAAAAAGTCATGGCTCTTTCCATAAAATGCACAGATGTGTTTCTGCATGACTGAAAATGCATGGGCGTGAAACAAACCTTAACTTCACCTTGTTCAATTAAGCTTTGACAATAAAATCGAGAACCTGATTGGTTACTATGCACAGCTGCACCAGATTCTGCGTGCACCAGTTTTAGTAAATCTCCCCCAATGTGTGCATTACAAAAGTAGTTGTGTTGACAGTCGTGAATCAACTGAAAACAACATGGTACGAACTCCTCCTAATCAAAGGCCATCTGGTCTTATTAGTGTATAGATCCCCTTCATACCATAGACCAGGCATGCAGATTGCAGTATGTACAGTGTATATTGTATATGGCACTTAATAATAGCCAGAAATAATTATCTACAAGTGAGGCATTGAATTGAAAATGCCAAATTACACTTCTGGACACAAACAGATTCACCTAAATAAAGAAATCAGTTACTAATTTGTCTTTCTAGAAATTTCTAGGTTTAAATGAGCAACAGTTAGGCTTCAACATATAGTAGTGGCACGAGGCAAACTTTTTTACTGTCTATACTGAGAGATCTGGCAGTTTTCCTCCTTATGTGATAATTATTACAGACAAAAAATCTTTTTTATGCCATGCATGATGTTGAATCATTATATGCAGTTATCATTGAAGCTATGGTCATCCTTGGAAAGCAGAGAAGTGAATATGTTGTACCTACAAGCATCTTTACATTTTTTAAACTTGTTATTTAAAACTTTTATTAAAAACACCTGGTAATGCTGCCATGAAGGTCCTTGTTTGAGGTCGATAATGTTCTGACCCTATCACCAAGCTGTGCTCCTGCACTGTCACCCTATCACACAGGCTTCTGATGGAGACTTAAAGCATTTTTTTCAGCACAAATTATACAAGCAAGGTCAACCATTGTGACCATCAGGAAATATAAACTGAGAAATGAAGACAGCCATTAGTGGATTGCATGCATGTAGGCAGGAAGTGGATAAAATAAGTCTGCAGCTGGTAAGCAAACGTGAGACCTAACAAAAAATGAAATATGGATGAACAGAAGTGGTACAGAGTGCTTTAGCAAACTAAATGACATTCAATTAGGGTTTAGATCTATTTTAAACGTACAAGCCAAATGTTACCAATGCTACACATAACATCTCTGGAAAACATTAGATGATCTTGGGTGTCTGATATTCAACCAGTTCTATGAGCTATACATTATTATTATTATTATACAGGATTTATATAGAGCCGACAGTTTGCGCAGCGCTTTACAACATTAGGGAAGACAGTACAATTACAATACGATTCAATACAGGAGGAATCAGAGGGCCCTGCTCATTAGAGCTTAGAATCTAGGAGGGAGGGTCAAGTGACATTAAACTTTACAGGGGTTTCTTCTTATTGTTTTCTATCTCTGTTATTTCATTCTAAGGCCCCTTTCACACATACGGACCGTTTGTCCGTTTTTCATCCATCCGTTGACGGATGAAAAACGGACATTAATGCAACTCTATGGAAAAACTGATGACAACTGATGATCAGCTATTTTCATCAGTTTTCATCCGCTTCCGTCAGCATCCGTTTTTTTGAACGGATGAAAGTCCTATTTTTCATCCGTCAAAAAAACGGATCGGACGAAAAACGGATGTAAACTGACGAACGGTCAGTTTTTCATCCGTTTTTGCATTGGTAGTGAATGTAAAAAAAAACTGATGAAAAACTGATGAGCACTGATGAAAAACGGATGAAAAACTGATGGATACTTCATCCGTTTTAACGTGACTGAACGGATGAAATGAACGGTCCGTATGTGTGAAAGGACCCTAAGTAGGCACTCTTTCTATAATATGCCAGTATAAAAATATAAAATATGCAAGAATAAAATTATATATATATATATATATATACACACAGTATATATATATATATATATATATATATACACAGGCGGTCCCCTAGTTACAAACATCCGACTTATGAACAACTCCTACTTACAAACGGAGGGAGACAACAGGAAGTGAGAGGAAATCTCCCCCTAGGAAGGGAAATTCACTCCTGTAAGAGGTATTGTGGGAAAACGGTGTCTCCGCTGAAGCTTTAACACCAAGGTTTGTTTCCACAACAACTCAAGGTTTTAAAATCCAATTTTCATTGGGACAGGAGGTGAGGTGAAATCTTCTGAACAGAAACACAGACAGCAAAACAAACATTACAGGGGTGTTAACCCTTCCCTATGCTATCCAAAAAGCATAAAAAAATTTTTTATGGCTGAAGCTACACTTAAAAATGTACCTGTTCTGACTTACAAACAAATTCAACTTAAGAACAAACCTACAGACCCTATCTTGTTTTGTTCCAGCTGAAGAAAAACAGCCCCAAGGCATGAGGCTGCCACCACCATGCTTCACTGTGGGTATGGTGTTCTTTTGGTGATGTGCAGTTTTGTTTTCGCGCCAAACATAACTTTTGGAATTATAGCCAAAAAGTTCAACCTTGGTTTCATCAGACCATAACACATTTTCCCACATGCTTTTGGGAGACTTCAGATGTGTTTTTACAAAATTTAGCCAGGATTGCATGTTATTCTTGGTAAGAAAAGGCTTCCATCTTGCCACCCTACCCCATAGCTCAGACATATGAAGAATATGGGAGATTGTTGTCACATGTACCACACAGCCAGTACTTGCCAGATATTCCTGCAGCTCCTTTAACCTTCTCCCGCCCGCGCTATAGCCGAATGACGGCTACAGCGCGGCTCTAAAATGCCGGGAGGACGTCAATAGACGTCCTCCCATTTGGCTTGTGCTGGGCGCGCTCCCGCGGGCGCGAGCGGCACGTGCACGCGCCGCTCGCGCCTGCGGGAGCGTGCCCGCGGGTCGGGCAGACCCGATGTCCGCCGGAGACCCGCGTTCTCCTTTCAGAGAGGAGGAACGGGGAACCGCCGAAGTAAACACTGCGGTTCCCCGTTCTGTGAATGGGACATGACAGATCTGCTGATCCCTGTCACTGGGATCAGTTAGATCTGTTATGTCCCGACCAGCCCCGCACCCCCACAGTTAGAACACAGCCAGGGAACATATTTAACCCCTTCACTGCCCCCTGCTGGTTAACCCCTTCACTGCCAATGACATTTATACAGTAATCAGTGGATATTTAAATTTCTGATCGCTGTATAAATGTCATTGGTCCCAAAAATGTGTCAAAAACGTCCGACATGTCCGCCCCGATATCGCAGTCCCGATAAAAATCGCAGATCGCCGCCATTACCAGTAAAAAAAAAAAAATAAATAAAAACGCCATAAATCAATGTCCAAAGTTTGTAGGCGCTATAACTTTTGCGCAACCCAATCAATAAACGCCGATTGCGATTTTTTTTTACCAAAAATATGTAGAAGAATATAAATCGGTCAAAACTGATGAATAAATTTGTTTTTTTATTTTTTATTTTTGGATATTTATTATAGCAAAAAGTAAAAAATATTGTTTTTTTTTCAAAATTGTCGCTCTTTTTTTGTTTATAGCGGCGATCAGAAATGACGCAGAGGGGATCAAATACCACCAAAAGAAAGCTCTATTTGTGGGAAAAAAAGGACGCAAATTTTGTTTGGGTACAACGTCGCACGACCGCGCAATTGTCATTCAAAGAGCGACAGCGCTGAAAACTGAAAATTGGTTCGGGCAGGAGGGGGGTTTAAGTGCCCAGTAAGGAAGTGGTTAATATTGCCTCTAATGTAGGCCTCTTGGCAGCCTCCCTGACCAGTTTTCTTCTAGTTTTTTCATCAATTTTGGAGAGATGTCCAGTTCTTGGTAATGTCACTATTGTGCCATATTTCCTCCACTTGATGATAACTGTCTTCACTGTGTTCCACATTAAAGGTGGAAAAAGTTCTGAAATGATTTATCTTTGTCTCGTTTTTTTACACCGCAGAAACCTGACATTTTAACAGGGGTGTTTTTATATCCACGGTATATATGTATATATATATATATGTATATATATATGTATATTGTGTGGCATTATGAAAGGTAAGGTGATCGATGGACGTTATGTTTAACCTCGCATGCGTTTATTTACAGGAAACTAAGGTGGAATCCGGTCCTGGTTTTACCAGCCACCTTGTAGGAATGGTTCCAGATTTTGCAGTCCACTTGTGTCAACCAAGAGGTGGTATAAAGGAAGCAGGTCCAGATCAGAGGATTTATCTTGACCTGGACTCAGGAAGCCAAAGCCTGAGAGAGCTGCTGAACTGAACTTTGCTTTGTGACTGAAACAAAAAGGTGCGCATTATCTTTGTTTTGTGGGTGACTGAGAAAAGCCCTTCACCTTTGAGTTAGGAAAACTGGATATGTTCAGTTAGTGCTTGGATGGCAAGGATTTATTTTCTGTTTTGTTTATTTGATACATGCAACCTTGTAAATAAACCTGGCTACAAGTCATATTTTAAGAAAACCTGCCGTTTGGACTATCTTTTTGAAGGTGATCCCCATTGAGCTAACCCTCCACAATATATATATATATATATATATATATATATATACAGTATCTCACAAAAGTGAGTACACCCTCACATTTTTGTAACTCTTTTATTATATCTTTTCATGTGACACAACACTGAAGAAATTACACTTTGCTACAGTATAAAATAGTTAGTGTACAGCTTGTAAAACAGTGTAAATGTGCCGCCCCCTCAAAATAACTCAACACACAGCCATTAATGTCTAAACTGCTGGCAACAAAAGCAAGTAGACCCACTAAATGAAAATGTCCAAATTGGGCCCAAAGTGTCAATATTTTGTGTGGCTACCATTGTTTTCCAGCACTGCCTTAACCCTCTTCGGCATGGAGTTCACCACAGGTTGCCACTGGAGTCCGCTTCCACACCTCCATGACAACATCACAGAGCTGGTTGATGTTAGAGACCTTGCGCTCCTACACCTTCCGTTTGAGGATGCCCCACAGATGCTCAATAGGGTTTAGGTCAGTCCATCACTTTTACCCTCAGCTTCTGAGGCAGTGGTCATCTTGGAGGTGTGTTTGGGGTTACTATCATGTTGGAATATTGCCCTGCTTCAGTTTGTCACAGTACATGTTGGCATTCATGGTTCTCTCCAATGAACTGCAGCTCCCGAGTGCCGGCAGCACCCATGCAGCCCCAGACCATGACCCTCCCACCACCATGCTTGACTGTAGGCAAGACAAACTTGTCTTTGTACTCCTCACCTGGTTGCTGCCACACACGCTTAACACAATCTGAACCAAATACGTTTATCTTGGTCTCATCAGACCACAGGATGTGGTTCCAGTAATCCATGTCTCTAGTCTGCTTGTCTTCAGTAAACTGTTTGCAGGCTTTCTTGTGCATAATCTTTAGAAGAGGCTTCCTTCTGTGATGACAGCCATGCAGACCAATTTAATGCAGTGTGTGGAGTATGGTCTGAGTACTGATAGGCTGACCCCCCACCCCTTCAACCGCTGCAGCAATGCTGGAAGCAATCATACGTCTATATCCCAAAGACAACCTTTGAATATGATGCTGAGCACGTGCAATAAACTTCTTTGGTCGACAGTGGCGAGGCCTGTTCTGAGTGGAACCTGTCCTGTTAAACCTCTGTATGGTCTTGGCCATCGTGCTGCAGCTCAGTTTCAGGATCTTGGCAATCTTCTTATAGCCTAGGCCATCTTTATGAACAGCAACAATTCTTTTTTTTCAGATTCTCAGAGAGTTTTGTACCATGAGGTGCCATGTTGAACTTCCAGTGACCAGTATGAGAGAGTGAGAGTGATAACACCAAATGTAACACATCTGCTCCCCATTCACACCTGAGACACTAATGAGTCATATGACACGGGGAGGTAAAATGGCTGATTGGGCCCAATTTTGACATTTCACTTAGGGGTGTACTCACTATTGTTGCCAGCAGTTTAGACATTACTGGCTGTGTGTTGAGTTATTTTAAGGGGACAGCAAATTTACACTGTTATACACGCTGTACATTAAATTGTAGCAAAGTGTCATTTGTTCAGTGTTGTCACATGAAAATATAGAATAAAATATTTACAAAAATGTGAGGGGTGCACTCATTTTTGTGAGATACCATATATATACAAAATTATTATATAAACTATAGTTGTGAAATTTAACAAACATAAACAACAATTCCAGATTGGAAAAAAGGAAAGGATGTGTTGAGCCAGCTTTCAAATCTCTAAAGACCTATTCATAACTATATTGAATCACTTACCTCCAAATTGGTTTTGGCTGCATGTAGGTAAAGCGAATGGAGGAAATTGAATAGCCTGACGATAGCCGAGAAGACTTGAAAGGCTGTCAAAACAATTGTCAGTCATTATAAACAAAAGTGATTGAGCAAGAATTAAGGTAAACACCTGGGACTGCTATAATTTCTCACATAGTGAGTTTAAACACATGTTAGTGGAACTAATTATATGTGATGCAGATTAACCAGATGTTGCAAGAGACTATATAAATTATTTGTGAATCCCATAATGTATAAACCAAAATGAAGCAATGTTTTAACCAAGCTTGCAATTCTAGCCTTTCTTAGTCATTTATCACTATTTAAATTGTGCCAGTTCAGTATAAATCTAAATTGCCATGTTCAGTATCAGTGATTTAATGCTTAGAAATATAGCGAGCTTTATATGAAACACCTGATATAAATATATACTAAAAACTTCAAGTACTTACCTATTATAGATAGAGAGAGAGATAAGAGACAACAGAGAGTGCAGAGAGAAAGAGAGAAAAGACTACAGAGACAGACAGCAGATATTGAGAGAGACGAGAGACAGCAGAGAGACAAAAGAGACAGCAGAGAGAAAGAGAGAGAGAGAGAGAGAGGAGAGATGGTAGAGAATACAGAGAAGGAGAGACTGTATATAGGTGGGAAGGGAATAGTATGATGTTAGGTCTCTGCCCCCAAGCTTCAGTGGTATGCTGCGACCACAGATCAGCAGATTTATGAGGGCCAAACCAAATGAGAATAAATTCCTGAGAGGTACACACAATGTGATTTAGGTTATGCATAGTCTGCAATTAGGTAAAAAGTTCAGCTCCCCCCAACCTCCCTTAAATACTTATCTAAGCTTGATTTCGATCCAGCGCTGTGCCTGAGAGCAGCAGCACTGCTCACTTTCTCTCTCTTTCCTCACAGGAACTGAAGCAGCAGCGGGATCTATAGGCTCCTGCTGCTGTCAAACAAATCTTGTGAGGATAGAGAGGGGGTGAGGTCAAGCAGCAATGTGTGTGTCAATAGACACATACTGTCCAGCTCAAAATCGAGCCCACATGAGTGCCACCATGGGAAGTGGCTTCCTTTGGTGGCACACAGAGAAGCGGAGGAGCCCAGAGCGCTGGTGGGTGACGCTAGAAGAGGAGAAACTGGGCCACTCTGTGCAAAACCATTGCACAGAACAGATAAGTATAACATGTTTGTCATTAAGAAAAAGTAATAAAAACGTTACTATTACTTTAACATTTGATACATGGTGTCAGGGACTTTCCTGCTTTGTGCTGTTTAGCCAGACATCTAGCATTTGCCCCGTATATTAATTGTTTTCTGAGGAATGATCTAAAATTGAGCAGTGACGTGTTAATTGCCGTAATTCATTCACATAAATCATATATATATATCATGCCACTGTATTGTATTTAACCACTTTAAGACCGAGCCTCTTTTTGGAGTTTGGAGGTTATCAGTTAAAACCAGTTTTTTTTGCTATAAAATTACTTAGAACCCCCAAACATTATTTTTTTTTTCTAACACTCTAGAGAATAAAATGGCGGCCATTGCAAAACTTTATGTCACACCGTATTTGCGCAGCGGTCTTAGAAGCGCGATTTTTTTTAAAAAAAAATCATTTTTTTAGTTAAAAAATAAGACAACAGTAAAGTTAGGTCAATTTTTTTCCATATTGTGAAAGATAATGTTACGCCGAGTAAAATGATACCCAACGTGTTATTCTTCAAAATTGCGTCCGCTCGCGGAATGGCGACAAACTTTGCAACATAAAAATCTCCATTGGTGACGTTTAAAAAATTCTACAGGTTAGCATTTTTGAGTTACAGAGGAGGTCTAGGGCTAGAATTATTGCACTCGCTCTAACGATCGCGGCGATACCTCACATGTGTGGTTTGCACACCGTTTTCATATGTGGGCGTGACTTACGTATGCACTCGCTTATTTATTTTACTTTTTAATTTTTATTTTTACACCTTTCTTTTTTTTAAAAAAAAATTTTGATCACTTTTTTTCCTATTACAAGAAAAAGAAAGAAAAAGCATGCCAGGACCTCCAAAATATGAGATCCGGGGTCAAAAAGACCTCAGATCTCATATTTACACTGAAATGCATATCTGCTACCATAACAACGGTATTCCACTTCAAACTGCCGCCGTCAAACGACGTACGGCGTTCCAGAAGTGGTTAAGAAAAAAAAGAAAAATCCTTCAAGTACCTTATTCCTGAAGCATTGTTGTGTGGCCACATGAACGTTCCCTGTTCTTTGACATCTGCAGGGAAAGATTTTTGGAAGGAGCTTCTATTACTCCACTGATGTATGCTCTCTACAGTGTGAGTTGATGTCTGATCAACCCCGATTGGTGCTGATTGGTGCATGAGCAAGAGCAATTCAAATTAGATCATAAATATCAAATAACTGTTTTGCAACTCCTAATAAACCTTTAATGAGCATCAAAGGTGTACTTGTTGTGCGTTAATATGGTGTAGGTGGGGTCAAAGATAATTGACACTAGGTTCATTTTATTCAGATGGCATCTGCATCCAAGGCACTTTTTTTAACTTTGTCATGGCTAAAATGTGTTAACATCTGCCATACCTGCCTGTTTTTATGGAGTATCAATAAAGTTAAAAAGAATGAAGAGCTGCCACATTGCATCATCATCTTTATGTATTACCTATTTTAACTTTACAGGTATTGGCAATTACATTACATATATATGTGTTATACCGATTTATATTAACCACTTAAGGACCGGAAGGATTTCCAGCTTTAGGACCGGAGCCCTTTTTGCGATTTGGCGCTGCGTCGCTTTAACTGACAATTGCGCGGTCGTGCGACGTTGTCCATTATGTATTTCTACTACTACGTTACACCGTCGAGAAGTAAGAAAAATTGAAATAACTATGAGGTATTTTTGTCCGTCCATACCGTCTACAATTGTGTAAAATCGGTACTGTTTCAATTTTTTTCACGGAACCTACGTCTACGGTAGACTTATTTTACTTGGATCACAGTTAATAGAAACTGGGGTGGATGTGGTATAATTGCGTGTTGTTCATGTGGAAACTACGAGTAATTTCCAAATAATCCTCAACGTTTTGTCAATAAACTATAAATACTAGATTAAACTTAA
>BLSH010459478.1:430779-440898 GCA_018402905.1 Glandirana rugosa | reverse complement strand
ATGGCGGCGATCTGCGATTTTTAGCGGTACTGCGATATTGGGGCGGACATGTCGGAACGTTTTGACACTTTTTTGGGACCATTGGCATTTATACAGCGATCAGTGCTATAACAATGCACTGATTACTGTGTAAATGCCATTGGCAGTGAAGGGGTTAACCTGCAGGGGGCGCTCTAAGGGTTAACTATGTTCCCTGGGCGTGTTCTAACTGTAGGGGGGCTTGCCTAGCTGGGGAAGGGAAGTGGCCACAGCCTTCATGTACGGGAAGGCTGTGATCACAGCCCTTCCCCCTCACACAGAGCGGAGGTCCGTGTTTACTTACACGGACCTCCGCTCATTCGCTCCAGGGGGGGCATCGCGGGTGGCCGGCGGCAATCGAAGCCGCCACACCCGCTCCCTGGCCCCCCCCCGAACACAGTGGGCGGCGCGCGCGCGCTCACAGTGGCTCTGTATCGCGCCCGCCGTCGTGTGACGGCGATTTGCGTTACAGAGCCACTCTGTCGCCGTCAATTGCCGACCAGCGGTCGGCAAGCGGTTAAAACTAAGTGTTTTTGTGAGTTTCTTAGTGAATGTAATCAATCAGCATACCATATCTCACTCCCATAGTGTTTGGCAATAGGAGTACAGGGGAGGAGGGGAGTGCTATTTACCACTGTGTAATGCCCACATGTTTGACTCTATAGTCATGTGTCAGATAAGAAAAAGGAGAAAATGAAGCGCTTAGAAGGGAACTTAAATTAGCCCTTCCGGTGCATATTGTTAGACAGGTCAATTTGGTTGGTCGCTGGCTGGTTGGTAAGTTTGAGCTTGGAAATCTCTTTGCATTTGTTTGACATATGTCAAATGTCAAACTTCCAGAGCACCTTGCTACAATAGACCAATTAAAGGTGGGAGCAGTGGCCACTTGTTTGTATTTTGATTATAGTGGTCAGGCAACGAACTGACATTTTTTTTTTTTAAAGGTATAATTTTATTTTACATGAACAACAAGTACAGACAGACATGTACAGTAATTGTGGAGCAAACAGTGCTCATTCATCCGTATGATGCATCTACATAGTTTCCAGTCAACATATATACATAGTGATATTGAATATACATCTGAATTTCAAAGTTCAGAGATATGAAGTGAGTGCATGATAACCTGTTATTTTAGTCCAAGACAGGAAGCTGCAATGCGTCTTTAGCTTTCCTGACTGCCACTCCCCCCCAGATAAATTGAGTATTTATCAAATCTATCTCCTGGAACTTACGTTTAGGTATATAGACTGGAGAATTACCCAGTATGTAGAGAAAGCATGATAAAAAGATCATTTTAAAAATGTTGATCCTTCCCCACAAGTTTAAGGGGAGTGTGACCCAGGTTTTTAATGTGCTCCTCAGTTTGCTAATAAGGGGGTCTAAGCTATTTCTAAGGTATAGGGAAATGGGTTGCTGTACGATAACTCCCATGTATCGAAAACTTGACACAATTTGTAAAGTGTAGTTAGGTGGTAAAGTGATTGAGGCCGACTGATCCAGCATGAATAGGAGAGACTTGTCCCAGTTGACCTGAAAACCAGAAAAGCGGCCAAATTCCCAAATAGTATTCAGTAAGTTGGGGAGTGACGACTGGGGGTCCGCCCGATATAGGAGCAAGTCGTCCACTTATAGGAACACTTTCTCTTCTAGATCAGCAATCGTCAGGCCCACAACATCGGAACTAGACCTAATTAATGATGCAAGAGGTTCTATCGCCACTGCAAATAACAGTGGGGACAGAGTGCTTCCCTGTCTAATTCCTCTCTTTATTGGAAAGGAGTCTGAGATGAAATTATTCACGTGTAGTCTTTATCATACAGCAACTGGACCCATCTAATGAATGTAGGACCAAAACCAAATTTCGCCAGGACCTGGGATAAATCCCGTTTGGTCCGCTCCAATAATAGTAGTAATTACAGTGTTTGATCTGAGGGCAAGTATCTTGACATCAGAATTAATTAAAGAGATTGGACTGTATGATTTACAATAGAGATGGTCTTTATGGGGTTTTGGGATAAGCACTAACAGTGCCATCGACAGGGTGGTAACTGTCCTCTCTTTAGTGCGTGGTTGAATTCACTAAGCAAATGTGGGATTAGCAGGTCTCTGTTATGAATGTATCATTCTATAGGAAAGCCATCCAAGCCTGGGGTTTTGTTCCTTGCAAAGCATTGGATGGCCTTCCACATTTCATCTGTTGTCAAGGGGTATCCAATATTTTAACCTGGCTGTCCAATAGTCTCGGGAGTGTTATCTTATACAGATAGTAATCAAATTCTACCATGGTATAGTGGGCCCTAGTAGAGTATAATGTAGAGTAAAAGGCAAAAAAGGCTTCCACTACCTCCTTATTCTGTTCCACCACAATGCCATCAGAGTCCCTAATTCTGGAGATACAACATGGCTGATAGTCAGGTTTAGAGAGATATGCCAAGAGGCAATTATTCTTGTCGCCAAATTCAAACAGTCATTGATTTTGGTACAATAGCTTTTTCTGGGTACGTTCCAACAGCACCAAATCTAGCACTCTGGCCTTGGATCGGCATGTAGCATGGGTATCTGGAGCAGGAGGCGCGAAATAAGCAGCCTCCACATCCCGGGGCTCCTTCTCCGCATCCGTCAGTCTGGACTGAGACGCCTTACGGGCCTGCCCAATAGCGGCAGCAAAGGAGCCACGCATGGTTGCCTTAAAGGCATTCCAGACCACAGGGACGGAGGCACTCTGATCATGAGTAAACGCAGGTCAATACGTGATAATGTGCTACGAGTATCAGAATGACACGAGTATTCCTTCACATCCGCATGTTTCCATCTTCAGGCCTCCACCAGGTCATTAGGTCAAGTAGGAGCATAGTGGGGTAGGGGGTAATGTGGAGCATCCTAACCTGTGCAGGGAGTTGTCCAGGACCGTAGTGTATTCTCCTGCTTGTAACAGGGGGCCCTCAGCAACCTCTAGTACTGCTGTCATTATACGCGCGAATGCCTATTTAGTGAAAGGTGGTGGGATATATAGGCTGACTATAGTATAGGGCTTACCCTGGAGTTCATGTATTACAAAACAGCCTCCTGGGTCAAGTTTAATATGTTTAATGGTCACTGGAGCAGATTTGGCTATTAAGATAAAGGTGCCTCTGGCATAAGTGGAGTGGATGGCGTATGCTATTTTGGCCCTCTTACACTCACAGCACACGTTCCCGCGACCGCTGTACAGCTATTGCAATTCGCGGAAACGGGCCAACCTGCCACCGTATTATGACGGTGGCCGGTTGGCAAGTGATTAAGGACCATTTCACCTTGAAGTTTAGCCCCCTGACATTTCCGGGAGATCAAACGCAACTTTGACATACCCATGTGAAGAGAAATAATAGTACAGGATACACCCCATTGCACAGTAAATTGAGCTGTAATTGACAACCCTGTAGAGCAGGGAGGTCAGGTGTAATCATCTTCATTGCACATGTATATAGGAGCAATAAGCCCCGCAAAAATGTAGACTGGAAATACTTATAGTCATTAAAGCCATTAACCATTCAAAAAAAAAGGCCAAAGAAAAACATCCCCAAAACAATGGTAACCACTCTAGCCCTCCTTATGGCATCGCGGATCAGGAGGTTCTAGGGTGTCCATCCAGTGCTCTGCAGAAGAAGTAGGCCTTGCCCTGATAGATAACGCACAACCATGCTGGGTAGAGCATGTTGCAGGGTAGGTGCAAGTCCGGAAGCCTCCGCTTGATAGCTAAGAAAGTAGCCCTCTGTTTTTGGGTAGCCACAGAAAAATATGGAAAGATTGTGATGCCATTACCATTAAAAGAGATGCTTCCTTTCTCTCTAGCAGCCCGCAGGACTGCCTCCCTGTCCCAAAAGTGCAGGAGTTTAATAAGCATCGCACAGGGAGGTGCCCCAGTGGGTAGGAGGCGCAAAGGGACTCTATGAGCCCGTTCTATAGCAAATAATGGAGAAAATGGGGAGGCCCCAAAAGTAGAGGTTAGCCAGAGTTCCATAAATGCCTCCAGTGATTAGCCCTCTGAACGTTCTGGGAAACCCAGGAAGCGCAGATTATTACGCCTCAGGTGATCCTTTAAGTCTGTCAGCTTATCAGTTGTGGATTCTTGGGCCTTGTACAGCTCCCTGACAGAGGCCTGAAGAGATGGGGTATCGTTCTCTAACTCCTCTATGCATTACTCTGCATTGGTCACCCTGTGGCTGAGGCTATGGACGTCTTGCTTTAGAAAAGATAGGTAAATTTTTATGGAGTTCATCTGGGCGGTCAGGGAAGCATGACTGTGTTGTATAGCCTCCATTATTTGAGCCAGGGTTGGCTCTGCAGGGGTCAGCGTGGCATTCACTGCACTAGGGGACGCAGGATCTGTGTCCTCTGGGGGGTAAAGCATAGGGGAAGCATCTAAGTCAGGTGTCCTACCCCACGAGGTTGAGTGGCACCATCTTGCCTCTATGTGTGGGGAGACAGGGCAGCTGGAAACCCGGAGTGTCCTCCATGGTGGGGGCCGATTTTCACCATCCTCTTGCTCTGTAAAGTGTCCAGACAGGGTGAGGAGGTGGATGGACCCAATTTAGAGTGGCTGGGTGAGCAGAATCGGTGCAGGATCAATGCAGCAGGGACAGAGCTCCGACAGTGTGCGTCCTCACATCCTGGTATTTGGCCACCCGCATTGACATCTTTGCTGCCATAGTGCTATGTGCTGGGTGTTCAGTGTGGCCCTGTACCTTTAAGGAGGGGTGGGCTCCTTCCAGGTCCATCTGTCCTCACCTATCCATTAAAATGCATGTGCTTCTAGTGTTGAGGCTCAGAAGTCAGAGTTAGGAACTGCAGAAAACAGGGTGCCTTGACGGGGCCTGTAGCTTACGCATGTATTTGCAAATGTGTGCAGACCCCTGTTCTTAATGCATATTGTTTGACAGGTGATTTCAGTTGGTCGCTGGCTGGTTGATAGATTTGAGCTTGAAAATCTCTTTGCATTTGTTTGACATATGTCACCCTTCCAGTGCTCCTTTGCTGCAATAGGCCAGTTATAGGTGGGGGCAGTGGCCACTTGTTTGGAACTTAAATTAAGCATGCTCAGTAGAGGACACTAGCTGGTCTACACAATCTCAACATGCAGGGGGGACAGAATATGGGAGGGACAGCTGAAGGCAGGATCAATCAGGTATATTTCAATCAATTCAAAACAAATGCTTTAGTGGCTTTGTGAGTAAGAACATTCAGTTAGATAGTATGTAATGAGAGTTTTTAATAGTCTGGATTTAATAACGCTTTAAGCTGCTAATCAGCATTGCCCATCCAGCACTTCTTCCTCTGCTCTAATTTCCTCTGATGTGCTCTCTGGAACATGTGACTCTGCGATTCACCCTATTAGGTCTTCCTACATTCCAGATTCCCCTTCATTATCCTCATATGTGCACCCTCTTCTGTGTAAATTAAACATGCCCAGTGTGCCCACATGTTAGCAGACATTAGTGCACATCCTGATTTATTGGGTTAGTTTTTGCTCTGCTCTCAAATTGTACATCATAATGTTAGCCTGCGGTGTGACCCTTTTCTGTGTTTAGGTTTGACTTTTGTTACTGACTAAAGATGACTTTTGCAAACTAATGTGACTATTCGCCCACTATAGTAACCAACTACCAATAATGTACTTCCTTACTTTTGAACTTAGGTTAGCTATTTTGAAATGTACAATACAGGGGGCTTTGTTATGAGCTAGTTTTTCACAGAGTATATTCCTATCATGTACCATAGCCTGAGTTGACAAGGGTGGCCTCTTGCACAGTTCCCATTTTAGCACTCCTGGAAGATGAGACAGAGGGGTTTATTTACTAAAGCTAGAGAGGGAAAAAATAGTCACAATTCTGCATAGAAACCAACCAGCTTCCAGGTTGTATTGCCAAAGCTTAATTGAACAAGCTGAGGTTAGATGCTGATTGGTTTCTATGCAGAAATGTGACTAATTTTGCCCTCTCTAGCTTTAGTAAATAAACCCCAGAGTCTGCAAGGGTAATGGAAAGGCACAAGCATCAAAGTGCCAACAATGTGGACTAGAACTTGAGAGTGCTGGTGTCTAGTAAGCAGGAATGCAGCTGGTGGTACACTGAGGATATACCAAATTCAGTTAAAAGGCAAAGTCAAGTCCCAAAGCTGGTCTAGAAGCAGGGGAGCAAGAAGGCACCAAGTTGTAGGTTGGATTATAGTCGGTGACAGGCAGAGGTTGGCAACAAGGCAGCAGTGAAGTATGAATTTACTAGGTAGGAGTATAGTCAGTAACCAAAGGGGGTCAAGGTCACTAGCAGAGATAGGCAGGGAACAAAGCCAACAAGGATAATCAGAAAGGTATGTCAAGTGCAAGCTGGGTCAATAACAGAATAAGAATTAGTAACAGGATGAGGAACCCAGGAGCCAGAGTGAGCATTCAGCAATGTCCAGGTCTAAATAGTCCATTTGGTGGTGATTTATGTGTGTGTGCTCACACATGCTAGCAATGATGTATGTGCACTTAGACTGCTATGCCCACAAAAATGTGCATGCTTATGTGCATACATATTAGCCCGATGGCTGTTTATTAGCCTGATGTTGCCATCAACAGTTGTTTTAAAAACTGTGTAATACTTTTCCAAAATGTGCATCAGCCCGTACATTTTTTTTCCTTTAGGAAGGCATATGGCAGGGTGATTTGCATTTAGGAACTTTTTGGAGACAGGGGGAGAACGTTGTCACTCCATAAGAGTGCCCAGACAAAGACCTTTATATTAGTATCACTGGTTGTTAAAATCTATATGACAATTTGGTGGTTATAAATCAGTAGGTGGCAACACTGCACACTGAAGTCCAGCCACTATACAGACATTGTCTATAATTAGGCCCCATGGGTGAGGTGAAACATGTCACAGGAGTGTAGTCAAGATAAGCTTAGGCTGAAGCTGTATCCTCGCCTATCTATATAGTGACTGGGCTCCAGTGTGTGGCATTTCCACCCTCTGTCTTCTGATTTTTTTCTGCTTGCCTGGATGAGCTTGTTAAAATACCGCCACCCGTTTCGAGCTTTGGACTACAGGAGGAGGTTTGTAGTGTTTTGAGCAGTGCTCCAAGTTCTTTGCATATGGGTCATAAATTGGTGGTTGTGCTTACATCTACACTCACCGGCCACTTTATTAGGTACACCTTGCTAGTACCAGGTTGGATTCTCTTTTGCCTTCACAACTGCCTTAATTCTTCATGGCATAGATTCAACAATGTGTTGGAAACATTCCTCAGAGATTTTTGTCCATATTGACAAGATAGCATCACGCAGTTGCTGCAGATTTGTCGGCTGCATGTCCATGATGCGAATCTCCCATTGCACCACATCCCAAAGATGCTCTATTAGATTGAGATGTGGTGACTGTGGAGGTCTTTGGAGTACAGTGACCTCATTGTCATGTTCAAGAAACCAATTTGAGATGATTTATACTTTGTGCCATTGTTCCTGCTGGAAGTAGCCATCAGAAGATGGGTACACAGTAATCATAAAGGTATGGACATTGTCAGCAACAATATTCAGGTAGGCCGTGGCATTTAAACAATGCTCAATTGGAACTAAGGGGCCCAAAGTGTGCCAAGAAATGTTTCCCCCACACCATTACACCCCCACCACAGCCTGAACCGTTGATACAAGGCAGGATGGATCCATGCTTTCATGTTGTTTACGCCAAATTCTGACCCTACCATCTGAATGTTGCAGCTGAAAACGAGACTCATCAGACCAGGCAACATTTTTCGAAATCCTCTATTGTCCAATTTTGGTGAGCCTGTGTGAATTGTAGCTTTAGTTTCCTGGTCTTTGCTGACAGGAGTGGCACCCAGTGTGGTCTTCTTCTCCTGTAGCCCATCTGCTTCAGAGATGGTATTCAGCATACCTTGGTTGTAACGAGTGGTTATTTGAGTTACTGTTGCCTTTCTATCACCTGGAACCAGTCTTGCCTTTCTCCTCTGACCTCTGACATCATCAAGGTCCACACAACTTCCGCTCACTGGATATTTTCTCTTTTTCGATCCATTCTCTGTAAACCCTAGAGATGGTTGTGTGCGAAAATCCCAGTAGATCTTCATTTTTTAAAATACTCGAACCAGCCCATCTGGCACCAACAACCATGCCATGTTCAAATTCACTTAAATTCCCTTTCTTCCCCGTTCTGATGCTCAGTTTGAACTTCAGCAAGTCATTTTCACAACCTCTAGATGCCTTTATATGCATTGAGTTGCTACCATGTGATTGGCTGATTAGCCATTTGTGTTACCAAGCAAGTAACCTCTTGAGATCCGTGCTATTGCCAAAAGACGGCTCCAGCGCGGACCTCAATTTCCGGGCGGACGTCCGTGGGCGTCCTCCCGTGCACGAGCCGCTGCGTGCCCCCTGCTGGTCGCTCTGTGTCCCGCCCCCTTACCACGTGATCAGCTGTCAGCCAATGACACCTGATCATGTGATGTAAACAGAAGCCGGTGATGGGTATTTTTTTCTCCTCACGCGACAGCTTGAGGGGAAAAAGAAGCCGATCACCGGCTTCTGTCAGAGGGACATCAGTCCCTCACACAGAGAGCCGCGGATGGCTCATCTGTGCACACCAGTGCCACCTGTCAGTACCCACCAGAGCCACCTACCAGTGCCCACAGTGCCACCTACCATTGCCCACAGTGCCACCTACCTTTGCCCACCAGTGCCACCTACCTTTGCCCACCAGTGCTACAAATCAGTGCCACCGATCAGTGCTGCCTATGCCTATCTGCATCACCCACCAGTGCCCATCAGTGCCACCCATCAGTGTCCATAAGTGCCACCCATCAGTGCAACCTGTCAGTGCAGCTTATCAGTGCCCTACAGTGCCGCTTATCAGTGCCCTTCAGTGCCACCCATCAGTGCCAACCATCAGTGCCACCCATCAGTGTCGCCTCATCAGTGCTTATCAATTCCACCCATCAATGCCCATTAGTGCCACCTTATCAGTGCCCATCAGTGCAGCCTATCAGTGCCCATCAGTGCAGCCTCATCAGCGCACATCAATGAAGGAAAAAAATTACCTGTTTTCAAAATTTATATAAAAAAAACTATGAAAGTTTTTTTTTTTCAAAATTTTCGGTCTTGTTTTGTTTGTTTTTTTTAGCAAAAAATAAAAAACCCAGCAGTGATGAAATACCACCAAAAAAAAGCTCTATTTGTGGGGAAAAAATGATAAAAATGTCATATGGGTACAGTGTTGCACGACCGCGCAATTGTCATTCAAAGTGTGAGAGCGCTGAAAGCTGGAAATTGGTATGGGCAGGAGGGGGGTTTAAGTGCCCAGTAAGCAAGTGGTTAAAAAGGTGTAATAATAAAGTGATTTGAAAGAAGAAAAAGAGTAGGCACAAGAACAGTATGTATCTAAACCACCTCACATTTACACCACCTCTGTATATCAACATATAAAATAACAGTTTGAAATACAATTTCTAGACTCATTATCCTTGAAACTATCTTGCTGGTGCCCAATTTTACACTGCTGTGTCCTCTAGGGTATCCCTGTTGTTTTTTTTTTTTTACTTTTTTTTATTATAAAACTAACTATGCCATGACTAGGGGATTAAAGATGAGTATGTCTCCATTCTGCTCTGACCATCACTCCATATATACCTTATAAATAACCACATGACCACCAGCTGGAGTTAAATGGCCATAGCAGCCTTTTATTAACCAAACTGTATAACAATAAATGGACAATACATATGTCAAACCAATTATTTTCCGACGATACCGGTAAATTGAGGTCGACCACCAGTACACCAATAAATATTCCATATATACCTCACTACCAGTCTCGTCTTACCTCTGTATGAGTAGAAATTAGGGGATCAGTACCGTATCAATCAAAATATTATTTTTTTTCATTTTTTTTTTTTTGTTGTCCCTATGGGATCTCCTGTGTCGTCACATTTTAACCCGTGGTCGTTCTATCAAAGTTCCTATTACTCAGATCTTTAACATAAAGTTTGACAATAAAATATACAACTATATGTCTCCACCACATTTACACTCCACCAAATCTATGTATGACAAGAACACGGATGAGAAAAAGA
>BLSH010459478.1:391862-416909 GCA_018402905.1 Glandirana rugosa | reverse complement strand
ATTATTGTTCTAAAATCATCTCATAATGGTGTAGGGAGAGGTTCCTGGTGCTGCTGTGAGGGACAGATTAGCATTATAAAATCATCTCATACTGGTATAGGGAGAGGTTCCTGCTGCTTGTGTGAGGGACAGATTAGCGTTATAAAATCATCTCATACTGGAGTAGGGAGAGGTTCCTGGCAGTGCTGTGAGGGACAGATTAGTGTTCTACAATCATTTCATACTGGAGTAGGAAGAGGTTCCTGGCTGTGCTGTGAGGGACAGATTATTGTTCTAAAAGCATCTCATACTGGAGTAGGGAGAGGTTCCTGGCAGTGCTGTGAGGGACAGATTATCATTCTAAAATCATCTCATACTGGTGTAGGGAGAGTTTCCTGGTGCTGCTGTGAGGGACAGATTACCATTATGAAATCATCTCCTACTGGTATAGGGAGAGGTTCCTGCTGCTGGTGTGGGGGACAGATTAGCGTTATAAAATCATCTCATACTAGTATAGGGATAGGTTCCTGCTGCTGGTGTGAGGGACAGATTAGCGTTATAAAATCATCTCCTACTGGTATAGGGAGAGGTTCCTGGCGGTGCTGTGAGGGATAGATTATTGTTCTAAAATCATCTCATACTGGATTAGGGAGAGGTTCCTAGCGGTTCTGTGAGGGACAGATTAGTGTTCTAAAATCATCTCATATTGGGGTAGGGAGAGGTTCCTGGCGGTGCTGGGAGGGACAGATTATTGTTCTAAAATCATCTCATAATGGTGTAGGGAGAGGTTCCTGGTGCTGCTGTGAGGGACAGATTACCATTATAAAATCATCTTCTACTGGTATAGGGAGAGGTTCCTGTCGGTGCTGTGAGAGACAGATTATCTTTCTAAAATCATCTCATACTGGTGTTGGGAAAGGTTCCTGGGGCTGCTGTGAGGGACAGATTAGCATTCTAAAATCCTCTCATACTGGAGTAGGGAGCGGATCCTGGCGGTGCTGCGAGAGACAGATTATCATTCTAAAATCATCTCATACTGGCATAAGGAGAGGTTCCTGCTGCTGCTGTGAGGGACAGATTACCGTTATAAAATCATCTCATACTAGTATAAGGAGAGGTTCCTGCTGCTTGTGTGAGGGACAGATTAGCGTTATAAAATCATCTCATACTGGTATAGGGAGCGGTTCCTGCTGCTGGTGTGAGGGACAGATTACCATTATATAATAATCTCATACTTGAGTAGGTATAGGTTTGTGGCAGTGCTGTGAGGGACAGATAAGCGTTCTAAAATCATCTCATACTGGTGTAGGGAGAGGTTCCTGGTGGTGCTGTGAGGGACAGATTAGCGTTCTAAAATAATTTCATACTGGTGTAGGGAGAGGTTCCTAGTGCTGCTGTGAGTGATAGATTATCGTTCTAAAGTCATCGCATACTGGTGTAGGGAGACGTTCCTGCTGCTGCTGTGAGGGACAGATTATCATTCTAAAATCATCTCATATTGGAATAGGGAGAGGTTCCTGGCAGTGCTGTGAGGGACAAATTAGTGTTCTAAAATCATCTTATACTGGTATAGGGAGAGGTTCCTGCTGCTGGTGTGAGGGACAGATTACCATTATAAAAACATCTCATACTAGTATAGGGAGAGAGGTTCCTGCTGCTGGTGTGAGGGACAGATTAGCGTTATAAAATCATCTCATACTAGTATAGGGATAGGTTCCTGCTGCTGGTGTGAGGGACAGATTAGCGTTATAAAACCATCTCCTACTGGTATAGGGAGAGGTTCCTGGCGGTGCTGTGAGGGATAGATTATTGTTCTAAAATCATCTCATACTGGATTAGGGAGAGGTTCCTAGCGGTTCTGTGAGGGACAGATTAGTGTTCTAAAATCATCTCATACTGGAGTAGGGAGAGGTTCCTGGCGGTGCTGGGAGGGACAGATTATTGTTCTAAAATCATCTCATAATGGTGTAGGGAGAGGTTCCTGGTGCTGCTGTGAGGGACAGATTACCATTATAAAATCATCTTCTACTGGTATAGGGAGAGGTTCCTGTCGGTGCTGTGAGAGACAGATTATCTTTCTAAAATCATCTCATACTGGTGTTGGGAAAGGTTCCTGGGGCTGCTGTGAGGGACAGATTAGCGTTCTAAAATCCTCTCATACTGGAGTAGGGAGCGGATCCTGGCGGTGCTGCGAGAGACAGATTATCATTCTAAAATCATCTCATACTGGCATAAGGAGAGGTTCCTGCTGCTGCTGTGAGGGACAGATTACCGTTATAAAATCATCTCATACTAGTATAAGGAGAGGTTCCTGCTGCTTGTGTGAGGGACAGATTAGTGTTATAAAATCATCTCATACTGGTATAGGGAGCGGTTCCTGCTGCTGGTGTGAGGGACAGATTACCATTATAAAATAATCTCATACTTGAGTAGGTATAGGTTTGTGGCAGTGCTGTGAGGGACAGATAAGCGTTCTAAAATCATCTCATACTGGTGTAGGGAGAGGTTCCTGGTGGTGCTGTGAGGGACAGATTAGCGTTCTAAAATAATTTCATACTGGTGTAGGGAGAGGTTCCTAGTGCTGCTGTGAGTGATAGATTATCGTTCTAAAGTCATCTCATACTGGTGTAGGGAGACGTTCCTGCTGCTGCTGTGAGGGACAGATTATCATTCTAAAATCATCTCATATTGGAATAGGGAGAGGTTCCTGGCAGTGCTGTGAGGGACAAATTAGTGTTCTAAAATCATCTTATACTGGTATAGGGAGAGGTTCCTGCTGCTGGTGTGAGGGACAGATTACCATTATAAAAACATCTCATACTAGTATAGGGAGAGAGGTTCCTGCTGCTGGTGTGAGGGACAGATTAGCCTTATAAAATCATCTCATATTGGTATAGGGAGAGGTTCCTGCTGCTGGTGTGAGGGACAGATTACCGTTATAAAATCTTCTCATACTAGTGTAGGGAGAGGTTCCTGCTGCTGGTGTGAGGGACAGATTAGCGTTATAAAATGATCTCATACTGGTATAAGGAGAGAGGTTCCTGCTGCTGGTGTGAAGGACAGATTATCGTTCTAAAAACATCTCATACTGGAGTAGGGAGATGTTCCTGGCGGTGCTTTGAGGGACAGATTAGCTTTCTAAAATCATCTCATATTGGTGTAATGAGAAGTTCCTGCTGCTGCTGTGAGGGACAGATTATCGTTCTAAAATCAACTCATACTGGAGTAGGGAGAGGTTCCTGGCGGAGCTGTGAGGGACAGATTATCATTCTAAAATCATCTCATACTGGTGTAGGGAGAGGTTCCTGGTGCTGCTGTGAGGGACAGATTCGCGTTATAAAATCATCTCATACTGGTATAGGGAGAGGTTCCTGCTGATGCTGTGAGGGACAGATTACCGTTATAAAATCATCTCATACTGGAGTAGGGAGAGGTTCCTGGGGGTACTGTGAGGGACAGATTAGTGTTCTAAAATCATCTCATACTGGTTTAGGGAGAGGTTCCTGCTGCTGCTATGAGGGACAGATTATCATTATAAAATCATCTCATACTGGAGTAGGGAGAGGTTCCTGGCGGTGCTGTGAGGGACAAATTAGTGTTCAAAAATCATCTCATACTGTAGTAGGGAGAGGTTCCTGGCGGTGCTGTGAGGGACAGATTATCGTTCTAAAATCATCTCATACTGCAGTAGGGAGAGGTTCCTGGCGGTGCTGGGAGGGACAGATTATCATTCTAAAATCATCTCATACTGGTGTAGGGAGAGGTTCCTGGTGCTGCTGTGAGGGACAGATTAGCGTTCTAAAATCCTCTCATTCTAGAGTAGGGAGAGGTTCCTGGCGCTGCTGTGAGGGACAGATTATCGTTCTAAAATCATCTATTACTGGAGTAGGGAGAGGTTCCTAGCGGTACTTTGAGGGACAGATTAGTGTTCTAAAATCATCTCATACCTGAGTAGGGAGAGGTTTCTGGTGGTGCTGTGAGGGACAGATTATCATTCTAAAATCATCTCATACTGGAGTAGGGAGAGGTTCCTGGCAGTGCTGGAAGGGACAGATTATCGTTCTAAAATCATCTCATACTGGTGTAGGGAGAGGTTTGTGGTGCTGCAGTGAGGGACAGATTAGAATTCTAAAATCATCTCATACTGGAGTAGGGAGAGGTTCCTGGCGGTGCTATGAGGGACAGATTACCATTCTAAAATCATCTCATACTGGTGTAGGGAGAGGTTCTTGCTGCTGCTGTGAGGGACAGATTATCATTCTAAAATCATTTCATACTGAAGTAGGGAGAGGTTCCTGTCGGTGCTGTCAGGGACAGATTAGTGTTCTAAAATCATCTCATACTGGAGTAGGGAGAGGTTCCTGTCGGTGCTGTGAGGGACAGATTATTGTTCTAAAATCATCTCATACTGGTGTTGTGAGAGTTTACTGCTGCTGCTGTGAGGGACAGTTTATCGTTCTAAAATCATCTCATACTGGTGTAGCTAGAGGTTCCTGGTGCTGCTGTGAGGGACAGATTACCGTTATAAAATCATCTCCTACTTGTATAGGGAGAGGTTCCTGCTGCTGGTGTGAGGGACAGATTAGCGTTATAAAATCATCTCATACTAGTATAGGGAGAGGTTCCTGCTGCTGGTGTGAGGGACAGATTAACATTATAAAATCCTCTCATACTGGTATAGGGAGAGGTTCCTGCTATGGTGTGAGGGATAGATTACCGTTATAAAATCATCTCATACTGGAGTAGGGAGAGGTTCCTGGGGGTGCTGTGAGGGACAGATTAGCGGTCTAAAATCATCTCATACTGGTGTAGGGAGAGGTTCCTGCTGCTGCTGTGAGGGACAGATTATTATTCTAAAATCATTTCATACTGGAGTAGGGAGAGGTTCCTGGCGGTGCTGTGAGGGACAAATTAGTGTTCTAAAATCATCTCATACTGTAGTAGGGAGAGGTTCCTGGCGGTGCTGTGAGGGACAGATTATCGTTCTAAAATCATCTCATACTGGAGTAGGGAGAGGTTCCTGTCGGTTCTGGGAGGGACAGATTATCGTTCTAAAATCATCTCATACTGGAGTAGGGAGAGGTTCCTGGTGCTGCTGTGAGGGACAGATTAGCGTTCTAAAATCATCTCATACTGGAGTAGTGAGAGGTTCTTGTCGGTTCTGGGAGGGACAGATTATCGTTCTAAAATCATCTCATACTGGAGTAGGGAGAGGTTCCTGGTGCTGCTGTGAGGGACAGATTAGTGTTCTAAAATCATCTCATACTGGAGTAGGGAGAGGTTCCTGGCGGTGCTGTAAGGGACAGATTATCGTTCTAAAATCATGTCATACTGGAGTAGGGAGAGGTTCCTGGCGGTGCTGTGAGGGACAGATTATCGTTCTAAAATCATTTTATACTGGTGTAGGGAGAGGTTCCTGGTGCTGCTGTGAGGGACAGATTAGCGTTCTAAAATCATCTCATACTGGAGTAAGGAGAGGTTCCTGGCGGTGCTGTGAGGGACAGATTAGCGTTCTAAAATCATCTCATACTGGTGTAGGGAGAGGTTCTTGGTGCTGCTGTGAGGGACAGATTAGCGTTCTAAAATCATCTCATACTGGAGTACGGAGAGGTTCCTGGCGGTGCTGTGAGGGACAGATTTGCGTTCTAAAATCATCTCATACTGGTGTAGGGAGAGGTTCCTGCTGCTGCAGTGAGGGATAGATTAGCATTATAAAATTATCTCATACTGGTATAGGGAGAGGTTCCTGCTGCTGGTGTGAGGGACAGATTACCGTTATAAAATCATCTCATACTAGTATAGGGAGAGGTTCCTGCTGCTGGTGTGAGGGACAGATTACCGTCATAAAATCATCTCATACTGGTATAGGGAGAGGTTCCTGCTGCTGGTGTGAGGGACAGATTAGCATTATAAAATCATCTAATACTGGTATAGGGAGAGGTTCCTGCTGCTGGTGTGAGGGACAGATTACCGTTATAAAATCATCTCATACTGGTATAGGGAGAGGTTCCTGCTGCTGGTGTGAGATTACCGTTATAAAATCATCTCATACTGGTATAGGGAGAGATTCCTGCTGCTGGTGTGAGGGACAGATTAGCATTCTAAAATCATCTCATACTGGTGTAGGGAGAGGTTCCTGCTGCTGCTGTGAAGGACAGATTAGCGTTCTAAAATCATCTCTTACCGGTGTAGGGAGAGGTTCCTGGTGCTGCTGTGAGAGACAGATTATCGTTCTAAAATCCTCTCATACTATAGTAGGGAGAGTTTCCTGGCGGTGCTGTGAGGGACAGATTAGCGTTCTAAAATCATCTCATACTGGAGTAGGGAGAGGTTTCTGGCGGTGCTGTGAGGGACAGATTAGTGTTCTAAAATCATTTCATACTGGAGTAGGAAGAGGTTCCTGGCGGTGCTGTGAGGGATAGATTAGTGTTATAAAATCATCTCATACTGGAGTAGGGAGAGGTTCCTGGCGGTGCTGTAAGGGACAGATTATCGTTCTAAAATTATGCCATACTGGAGTTAGGAGAGGTTCCTGGCGGTGCTGTGAGGGACAGATTATCGTTCTAAAATCATTTTATACTTGTGTAGGGAGAGGTTCCTGGTGCTGCTGTGAGGGACAGATTAGTGTTCTAAAATCATCTCATACTGGAGTAGGGAGAGGTTCCTGGCGGTGCTGTGAGGGACAGATTAGCATTCTAAAATCATCTCATACTGGAGTAGGGAGAGGTTCCTGGCGGTGCTGTGAGGGACAGATTAGCGTTCTAAAATCATCTCATACTGGTGTAGGGAGAGGTTCCTGGTGCTGCTGTGAGGGACAGATTAGTGTTCTAAAATCATCTCATACTGGTGTAGGGAGAGGTTCCTGCTGCTGGTGTGAGCGGTGCATTTCTTGCACAAAAATAGAAAGTGCGTCTACATTGTTGGTTTAAAAAAAAAAAGAATATTAATTTATTATTCTTTTTTTATTATTACTAATAAATAGTGCTACATAGTACATTTGCACCTTGCTGTGCTTTTCTTACGCAAAATTAAAAAGTGCGTCTACATTGCTGGTTTTACAAATTATTGAAATTTGTGTTAAATAGTACATTTGCGTCCAGAATGAGGAGAGCGTCAAATAAGGGACATGGTCGTGGTCCTGCTGGTGCTGCTGGTGTTGATGGTGTTGGTGGTGAAGCTCCTGTTGCAAGGAGAGGACGTGGTTGATCTGTGCCAGCTACACGCACAAGTGAAACACCTTCCTCAGGTGCGAGTAGCCGACAGAACCTTCAATGTTATATGGTAGGCCCGAATGCCGCTCAACGAAGGGTGAGGCCAGAACAAGTACAGGCGATAGTAGATTGGGTGGCTGACAATGCCTCCAGTTCCTTCACATTGTCTCCCACCCGGTCCCTTGATGAAAGCTCAGAGCTGGCACCTGAACCCCATGGCCATCTGTCTTTCACCTCAGCCCCTTGTAAATCAGCCAAGCAGTCTGAGCCCCAAGTCATGCAGCAGTCTCTTCTGCTTTTTGATGACTCTGCTGGTGTGCTTTCCGTGGGCCATCCACATAGCCCTGCCCCAGAAGTGGAAGACATTGAGTGCACCGATGCCCAACCACTTCTTGTTCAGGATGAGGACATGGAAACACCACCGCAGCACGTCTCTGATGATGATGAAACACAGGTGCCAACTGCTGCGGCTTTCCACAGAGTGCAGACTGACAAGGAGGGCAGTGGTGAAGAGTGGGTGAAAGATGATGTGGAGGATGATGAGGTCCTAGACCCCACATGGAAAGGTCATGCGAGTGAGGTGTGCAGTTTGGAGGAAGAGGTGGTGGTCCCACAGAGGCACCAGCACAGCAAAAGAGGAAGCAGGTTGCAAAAGCGGAGCGACCGTCCCCTAGACAGTACGCCTGCTACTACTCACCGCACCCAGGGACCTAGCATACCAAAGGCAGCTCAAAGGAGTTCCCCGGCATGGCAGTTCTTCAGACATTGTGCTGACGACAAGACACGAGGGGTTTGCACGCTGTGCAATCAGAGCCTGAAGCGAGGCTTAAATGTTCTAAACCTGAGCACAATCTGCATGACCAGGCATATACATGCAAACCACGAGCTGCAGTGGAATAAGCACCTCAAAATCCAAGAAATGTCTCGGCCTGCTCCTGCTTCCACTTCTGCTGCTGCCTCTGCCTTTTCCTTCACCGCTACATTGCCAGTGTCACCTGCCACCCAGCAAACACACAATGTGACAGCAACGCCGCCATGTCCGCCACCGTCCCCAAGCATTTCCACACCATGGTCCCATGGAAGCTTACAGCTGTCCATCTCCCAAACACTGGAGAGAAAGAGGAAGTACCCCCCTATCCACCCACGATCCCTGGACCTGAATTCCAGCATTTCAAAATTCCTGGCCTTTGAAATGCTGTCATTCCGTCTGGTGGACACGGACAGTTTTAACAACCTGATGGCGGTGGCTGTCCCACAGTACGTGGTTCCCAGCCGCCACTACTTTTCCAGGCGAGCCATCCCTTCCCTTCACAAACAAGTCGGGGCCAAGATCAAGTGTGCACTGCGCAATGCCATCTGTTGCAAGGTCCACATAACCACTGATACATGCACCAGTAAGTACGGGCAGGGACGTTATATCTCGCTAACTGCACACTGGGCAAATGTAATGGTGGGTGGGCCTGAGGCGGATAGCAGTTTGGTGCATGTCCTTCCACCACCGAGGATTGCAGGGCATTTTTCTTTGCCTCCTGTTGCCTCCTCCTCCTACTCCGCTTCCTCCTCCTCTACCACCTCCTCATCCGGTCAGCGTAACACCTTCACCACCAACTTCAGCACATCCAGGTGGAAACGACAGCAGGCTGTTTTAAGACTGATATGTTTGGGGGATAAACCCCACACTGTGCAGCAGCTGTGGACGGGCATTGAACAACAGACCGATGAGTGGTTGTTGCCACTGAGCCTCAAGCCCGGCCTGTTGGTGTACGATAATGGGTGAAATCTCGTAGCAGCTCTGGTCCTAGCCGGTTTGATGCACATCTCTTGCCTGGTGCATGTGCTGAATTTGGTGGTACAGAAACTTCTAAAAAAACTACCCGGATATGTCAGAGCTGCTGCAGAAAGTGTGGGCCACCTGTGCCCGCTTTCGGTGTTCTCACCCTGCTGCTGCTCGCCTGTCTGCGCTGCAGCAGAACTTCGGCCTTCCCGCTTACCGCCTCCTATGCGACGTGCCCACAAGGTGGAACTCCACCTTGCACATGCTGGAGAGACTGTGCGAGCAGCAGCAGGCAATAGTGGAGTTTCAGCTGCAGCACGCATGGGTCAGTCGCTCTGCGGAACAGCACCACTTCACCACCAATGAGTGGGCCTCCATGCGAGACCTGTGTACCATATTGCGGTGTTTCGAGTACACCACCATCATGGCCAGTGCCGATGACGCTGTTCTCAGCGTTACTATCCCACTTCTATGTCTCCTTGAAAAAACACTTTGGGCGATGATGGAAGAGGATGTAGCATAGGAGGAGGAGGAAGAGGGGTAATTTCCACGGTTATCAGGCTAGTCATTCACAAGTGGCTCGGAGGGTGGGTTCCTCCACCAGCATAGGCAAGTAAAACATTTTCAAGCCAGGGCACAGTTCTGGAGGATGAGGATGATGAGGAGGATTAGCAGGAGGAATCGTGTTCATAGCAGGGTGGCACCCAACGCAGCTCCTGGGCATCACTGGAGCATGGCTGGGGGGATACGGAGGACACAGATGATACACCTCCCACAGAAGACAGCTTGTCTTTGCCTCTGGACAGCCTGGCACACATGAGCAACTACATGCTGCAATGCCTGCTCAACGACAGCCGAGTTGCCCACATTTTAACTTGTGCTGATTACTGGGTGGCCACCCTGCTGGATCCCCGTTACAGGGACAATGTGCCGTCCTTAATTCCCTCACTGGACCGTGATCGAAAGATGCGCGACTACCAGCGCGCACTGGTAGACGCACTGCTGAGGGCATTCCCAAATGACACCGGGGGTTCAGTGGAAGCACAAGGCGAAGGCAGAGGAGGTCGCCAACGCAGCTGTGGCACTGCCAGCACCTCAGAAGGCAGGGTTAGCATGGCCGAAATGTGGAAAAATTTGTCAGCAGCACGCCACAACAAACAGCACTACCAGCTGATAGGCAACGTCTTAGCAGGAGGCAGCATTTTAACAACATTTTGGAACAGTATGTGTGCGCACGCCTACATGTACTGACTGATGGGTCTGCCCCATTCAACTTCTGGGTCTCCAAATTGGGCACATGGCCTGAGCTTGCCCTTTATGCCTTGGAGGTGCTGGCCTGCCCTGCAGCCAGTGTATTGTCTGAACATGTGTTTAGCACGGCAGGGGGCGTTATCACAGACAAGCGCAGCCGCCTGTCCGCAGCCAACGCGGACAAGCTAACGTTTATTAAAATGAACCAGGCATGGATCCCACAAGACTTGTCTGTACCTTGTGCAGAATAGCCATTTAGACCAGCCTCACACAGCCATTGGTATACTTTTTTTTTTTAATATGTCTCAAAAAAAAAAACCAAGCAAACAAAAAACAGTGTTGGCTACCTCCTCCTCCTCCACCGCCACTTCCACCTACACCGCCACGGTCACTGCCTCCTCAACCTCTAGTCTCCTACTCCACATCCTCCTCCTACTCCATTCAGAAAGCACGCTGGATGCAGGACGGGCCAGTAGCTTGATTGCATATTAAAGCGGAGGTCCGAGGTAAAACAAAAAAATTAAAAGTCAGCAGCTACACATACAGTAGCTGCTGACTTTTAATAATAGGACACTTACCTGTCCTGGAGTCCAGTGATGTCTGCACACAACGCCGATCTTCAGATCGGGGGACGGGTGCAGCCGCCTCCATCGCGGGTAAGGGAACCCAGACGTGTAAGCAGTACAGCTTCACGCCGGGCACCTTACTGTGCATGCGCGATGCTCTGCTGTGCTCTGCTATTGGCCAGGCAGCCAGAAGCAGAGCGAGCAGGGAGGAGGGAGCCGGCCTGCTGATGTCAGCAGCCGCGGCCGCCGGCCAGAGCTCCCGGATGTGTGGAAAAGGACACCTGTCTAAAGACAGGTGTCCTCTTCCCCCTCCCCCCTGAAAGGTGCCAAATGTGACACCTGAGGGGGGGAGGAATCCAACCAGCGGAAGTTCCACTTTTGGGTGGAACTCCGCTTTAAGCAAGTTCTGGCCAGTGGTCCATGCTCAAGACCCAGTAACTCAGTGGATGCTCAGTTGGAAAGGTCTCCAAGTCTGCTCTTGCCCCTAGATATTCTTGCACCATATAATGCAGACACTGCCGATGGTTGCTTGCACCTATCAGTCCTGGGCGCTGAGGACTGAAGAATTGTTTAAAGGCGTCGGTCAGCTGGCTACCTTCTCCACCGCTCTTCCTCTGACCGAAGGAAGCCTCAGAAACACTTTGTCCAGCACCAGGAAATGGTAACCTCCCAGGGTCTGGAAAGGCGTTGCACAAACCTTTCTTCAAGGCATCCTTAAGATGTTTCATCCTCTGATCTCTCTGCAAAGGCAGGATGAGCTCTGCAACTTTACAATTGTAATGTGGATAAAGAAGGGTTGCCAGACAGTAATGATCCCTCTCATTGATACCACAAACCCTGGGGTCTTTTCACAGGCTTTGCAGAATCAGGGAGGCCATGCAGCATTAGTCTGAGGAGACATGAGAGTCCTCTGGGTCACTGAGGATGACATTGTCAGGAAATACCTCCTCCCAGCCACGTATGAGTCCATGGGTTTCTGGAGACATCCAGAAATGACCACAGACTTTTCTGGCCTGCCTGAGAATATCTGGTAAGCCTGGGTACCTGGTCAAGAAACGCTGCACCACCAAATTCAGGACGTGTGCCAAGCATGGAACATGTGTCAAGTGTCCCTGTCAGAGGGCAGAGAGAAGGTTGGTGCCATTGTCACATACAACTATTCCTGGCTCAAGCTGCCACGGCGTTAACCACCTCTGAGCCTGCTCCCACAGAGCTGACAGAATCTCTGGCCCAGTGTGGCTCCTGTCCCCTAGATACATCAACTGAAGCACCGCATGGCATCTTTTAGCCTGACTGCTTGCATAGCCCCTTGAATGCTTAGGGAGCACTGCTGGTTCAGAGGACACTGCTGCAGAAAAGGCCACACAGGAAGAAGAGGAGGGGGTGGAATAAGCAGGTGTGGCAGAATCACCACCATTTTTTTGGAGCCATCATGGCGGAACTAGCTCCAACACTGAACCCTATCCTGCATGCTTCCCAGCTGCCAGCGGAGTTACCCAGTGTGCTGTGATGGAAAGGTAATGTCCCTGACCATACCTGCTGGACCATAAGTCAGCAGTAACATGAACCTTGTTTCTGACCGCCCTATCCAAGAGGCCAAAACGTTGCCTTCCACGTGATGGTATAGAGCTGTAATCACCTTACGTGAAAAGAAATTCCTTTTTGGAACCTGCCACTGTGGTACAGCACATTCCACAAATTCTCAAAAGGGGGCAGAGTCTACCAGCTGAAAAGGCAGCAGTTGTAGTGCTAGCAATTTGGCCAGCACTTAGACACTGATAATGTGGATGGCAGGGACAGTATTTTTTTTACGGTTCAGCAACTGGCGTAGGGAAATTTATCTGTTGAAATCAACTGGTGGTTTACTGCTAGCAGATTGCCTGCAAGTACTTGTGGCACCCATTGCTATACCTTCATTCCTCTCAGTGCAGGCTTTTGAGAGGACTGGAGGTATAGTAGGGGTTGAGGTCCCAGATGAGTCCGCCTTTTATGATGTGGGTCTTTGAGGTGCCGTTGCCATATATCTTGTCAAGCATGTGGTGCCCAAGCGGCTGCTGTTATGGCCGCGCTTGATCCTCTTCAGACATAGATTGCAAACAGCAACGGTGCGATCTACTGCACAAGTGTTGAAAAAATCCACACCGTTGAACTTCTGGAAGTCAGCGGGGAATCAGCAGCACCCTGCGCCTGTGAAGTTCTGTGGTGTGATGCAATAGGGTGGCTGTCCTTAAGCTGGCCCCTGGAGGACATCCTGCCTCATTGGAGTTGTGCCTCCTCCTCCCCCTCACTTTCCTCCTCTCTTCTCTCAGGCACCCAAGTATAGTCAGTGTCCTCATCATCCCCTCTCTCCTCATCACTGGAGCAAACTTGGCAGTATGCTGCAGCTGGGGGAACATGACTGCTAGTTTGTTATCCTTCTGTGACACCCCCTCTCTCTAGCCTCATGTTACTCCCTTCCTCAACCTGGGAACCAACATCGGAGCCTTCAAATCGCTGCCCTTCAAATTCTTTTTTTTCAGTAAATCATGTCTTCAGCAAACTGTTTGTGGGCTTTCTTGTGCATCATCTTTATAAGAGGCTTCCTTCTAGGATGACAGCCATGCAGACCAATTTGATGCAGTGTGTGTAGCGTATGGTCTGAGCACTGACAGGCTGACCCCCCACCCCTTCAACCTCTGCAGCAATGCTAGCAGCACTCATACGTCTATTTCCCGAAGACGACCTCTGGATATGATGCTGAGTACGTGCACTCAACATCTTTGGTCGACCATGGCGAGACATGTTCTGAGTGGAACCTGACCTGTTAAGCCGCTGTTTGGTCTTGGCCACCTTGCTGCAGATCAGTTTCAGGGTCTTGGAAAACTTCTTATAACTTAGGCTATCTTTATGTAGAGCAACAATTCTTTTTTTCAGGTCCTCAGAGAGTTCTTTGCCAAGAGTTGCCATGTTGAACTTCCAGTGACCAGTGTGAGAGAGTGAGAGCGATAAAACCAAATTTAACACACCTGTTCCGCATTCACACCTGAGACCTTGTAACACTAACACGTCACATGACACCGGGGAGGGAAAATGGCTAATTGTGCCCAATTTGGACAATTTCATGTAGGGGTGTACTCACTTTTGTTAGCAGCGGTTTAGACATTAATGGCTGTGTGTTGAGTTATTTTGAGGGGACAGCAAATTTACACTGTTATACAAGCTGTACACTCACTACTCTACATTGTAGCAGTTTAGCAGTTGTAGCAGTTTGCTGAAGAGAAGCAGACTAAGGGCATGGATTACTGGAACCATGTACTGTGGTCTGATGAGACCAAGATAAACTTATTTGGTTCAGATGGTGTCAATTGTGTGTGCCAACCAGGGGAGGAGTACAAAGAAAAGTGTGTCTTGCCTACAGTCAAGTATGGTGGAGGGAGTGTCATGGTCTGAGGCTGCATGAGTGCTGCCGGCACTAGAGAGCTACAGTCCATTGAGGGAACCATAAATGCCAACATGTACTGTGGCATACTGAAGCAGAGCATGATCCCCTACCTTCAGAGACTGGGCAGTATTTCAACATGATAACCCCAAACACACCTCCAAGATGACCACTGCCTTGCTAAAGAAGCTGAGGGTAAAGGTGATGGATTGACCAAGCATCTCTCTAGACCTAAACCCTATTGAGCATCTGTGGGGCATCCTCAAATGGAAGGTTGAGGAGCGCAAGGACTCCAACATCCACCAGCTCCGTGATGTCATCATGGAAGAGGACTCCAGTGGCAACCTGTGAAGCTCTGGTGAACTCCATGCCCAAGAGGGTTAAGGCAGTGCTGTAAAATAATGATGGCCACACAAAATATTGACACTTTGGGCCCAATTTGGACATTTTCACTTAAGGGTGTACTCACTTTTGTTGCCAGCATTTTAGATATTAATGGCTGTGTGTTGAGTTATTTTGAGGGGACAGCAAATTGACACTGTAATATAAGCGGTACACTCACTACTTTACATGTAATTGTAAATGTAACTTTAGTGTAATTTCTTCAGTGTTGTCATATGAAAAGATATAATAAAATATTTCCGAAAATGTGAGGAGTGTACTCACTTTTGTGAGATACTGTATATATATATATATATATATATATATATATATATATATATATATGGTGTTTAGCTCATGTGGTAGATGCTTCCGTAGTGAGTTCACAACAGCCAGGATCTCTGTTTGAGGGTATGGCAGCCCATGTTTATTAAAAGAATGTTCAAAACAAAAGTCAAAGTGTTTCCCTCGCAGGGAGATTTCACCATCCACGTCAAATTCTGATAAAGTCTTCCTCCTTGCTTACACATACCACAGTGAATCTCAGGCCTTCCACTTCAGGCTCTTTTTGGTCTCCTGAAGACACTTCCTTTATCAAAACTGTCCCTATAGACCACAGCTCCTTGCTGCTCTGACCCTCAGGCCTGGGTCTCCGGCTTCTCCCCGTGCACACCTGCACTCTCTGGCTACTCCCTGGACTGCTTGGCAGGGTGGAGCCCAGAATCATGGTCCTGACTCCCCTATCAGGCCCACACACACCTGGACAATTAGTGTGTTGGCTATCCCTAAATCCTTGTCCCAGGATTGGAGATTTCGTCCCTCCCAATTCACTCAGAAATCTCCAAACTCTAGGCTCCCAACTGGATCTACCAAGCCCAGAAGAAATTAACCAAAGGAGATTCTTCCCCGTCAAATAGTCCTGGAGCCTCTCAACCTGCCTGGTTGATAATCCTGGGGACCCAACACCATGACAGGGAACTGATCTTTCACATATTCTCCCCCTCTATTCCAAACCCGTGGGGGGCGGACACACCAGGCCACAATCTTGAGTGGGGCACATCTGCGCCAGCTGAAAGCTGCATGGGCCCACTCTTTCTTTCGGGTGTGTTTCCATGCATGCACTAGCCTCACTTGTTTCCTCATGTACCCTGTATGTTTCAGGGTACCATTTCCCGTGGTTTGTCCCCGGTGCAGCAAACACGCCCTTCACTGACACCAACAACTGACCAGCACCACCGTGGACCAAAGCAGCAGAAATGCTTTCCACCTGGTTGTTAGGAGGTGCAACCTCTGACATTTTTTACACCTTTTCTATTTTTCTAGAGCCTCTTCCATATACCACTTTTACAGGCTGTAATTTGGCATCATACCCAGAGGCAACTTTTAACACCAGTATTAAATTCAGCAATAAACCATTTCCTTTGTTTTCCTTTGTTCTGTACAGCCTGTCATCCAGTGCTCCACCTAGTGTCACTCCACAGTACCCGACCATCAGACTAAGGAGAAGACACACCAGTATTGCTTGGCTGTACTTTCCAAAGTTCAAGCATTTCCTTGAGGGCTTTGGTTACTAACCAGCCCCTTGATTACCGACCCAAATCCTTCCTGGGACATTCATGATACTGGAAACGCAGAGAGACCCACTTGCTGTGACTTGAGAAGTTGCACTGTTCAACAGAAGCTCCTCCTAGCTGGGGTTAACCACAGCCTGGTGCTCTACCAGAGCGCTGCCAGATGCTGGGCTTATATCCAACTTCTCAGGCTCAGCAATAGTGAACTGCTCCAGAACAGTACCAGTGATAACATCAGTTTTACACTCTAGATCAACATTACCTTTGAGTGTCATGGGCAAACTCTCTGCTGTGTGTTTGCCCTTATTTGGTCCTTGTTTCTCTTGAGGGTTAACCTCTGCATTAGCCACCACACCTTCAGCTACAGCCTGATCTGCAGTTCCACCTGCTGGCACAGCAGAGATAGTGTCCACCTTATTTTTGTGCCCAAAAGCCTTATCTATCAGGGAGATCATATTTTTATCCCAACTATCCTAATCCATTGTATGTGTGCTCCATTAACTGGTACTCCTCAGCACCGATCCATCTGCCCAAGGAGAAACATAAGAACAGACAGGCTTAGTTGCAGACTCATTACACAAGTCATTGTGAATCGTGTTGGGCTTTGGTAATACAGGTTTTAACACAACAGGTTGCAATACACCCCTTACACCATCTTGCTCAGGTGGCACTTCACAAACTTCACACAGTTTTGCGTTTTCCACAAGTTGCATTAACCCAATAGTTACCTGCACAATTTCAGTACCAGCAGATTTCACTAATACATTCCCAGTAAAGGGTGCAGTTCCACTCGGCCCCACCAGAGTGACATCGCAGTGGTCCAGGGCAACCTCCAGCTCCAATACATGAAGTTCCCTGGATATGTCTAGGGACACCTGTGCTGTCTTACCACCAGTTGCTATGCGCAATGGTCCATCTTTAACCACAACTTGTGCTTTGCAAGAACCTGGGGTTTTCTCAACATCAGTACATTTACCATTATAAACATTGGCAGCATGTTTACCTTTTGTGGGCTGTCCCAGCCCACTACCAATTTGAGACTGGCAGATATTAGACACATGACTATTTCCCTCTTGAGAAACACACACAAGTACAGATTTGACTTTAACTCCTGCCTCCCCACTGTTCAGGAAAAAGTCACTCTCAAGATCCCATTCAGTGGTCCCACTAACTGGGGTCACCCTCACATCATCATGGACAGTGTCATCACCAGTCCTTTTCAACATAAACTCAGCGTTTCCAGACATCATTTCATTAAAGACAGTCTTACCCACTGCAGTAGTTGGGGGTCACCATCTTCATTTGAGTACGGTGTCTATCCTCTGTCGCACTTTCACTGGCCTACTCACCCTGGTGGCCACAGGATGAAACTGCAGCAGCCCTTTCTGACTCCTTAGCACCCCTGCAGGCACAACCAGTGCTTCCTCATGGTTGCCAGGGATGACTGCAAGAATTTTTGAACAAGAACCCGGGCTTGCAGACAAAGACTTCTGCCAAGTAGCAATATCTCCCATTGTATTCCACAGCCAGTGGCAAGAAAAAAAAATGTATCCCAATTGACCGCATTCCAGGCATGGTACATCTCTGCACATATCTTTGGTGGGACGCTGCTCCACGTCTCCACTGTAGCTCCTCCTTCCGGTTAACACTCGATCTCTTGTTGCCAAGGGAAATTACATTCTCCCAGCTGTACTTTGCTGATTCTCCCAAACACAACAACTTGGCTCTCCTTGAAGCATTGTTGCTTTTAACTTGCCACAATCCTTCACAGGCAATATTTTTCCTACTTGGTCCGCATGCTTGACATCATGGCCATTGCTACGAGCAACCACATTCCTCTCCAACTTCCGGTCAGCCTCTTGGTTACTCCCGGTACTCAAATCACGCTTCCTAATCACTGTTGCAGACCTTTATCTGGCTATGTCACTGCACCACAAACAGCGTTCTGGCCTCAGAGCCTTGACAGGGCCTCCAACACTACATCCTCTTTCAAACTTAGGACTTTGCTCTTTGACCAGGGCCATCTTTAAGGCAGCACAAAAGGGGCAGCTGCCCTGGGCCCTGTCATTGTTGTGGGGCCCAAAGCAGCTGCCTCATACTTGCCAACTATCCTGGTTTAAATTCCCTTGTCCCTTGAAGTTTTAGACCTGTGCTGTGTCCCGATATCTAAGTGCTGCTACTAAATCTGCCCAACTCTGCCCTATTGTTGTGTACAGATGACTCACCTGCAGACCCTATGTTTACATGTAAATAATCGGCATTGATATGTAAATAGCGGCAGCATTCATATGTAAATAGTGGCGGCCAGCTGCACTGATATGTAAACAAAGGTGGCATTCATATGTATATCATGCCCCCCTGAGGTCATATTCACCATCACCTATACTGGATGCTGCCCACTGGGGAGACTAAGGCATGATTGAAAGTCCACAGCACATGTCAGCTATGCATGAGGGTGTCATTGATAACTGATGGCACTGCTGTGTATCTGCTAAAGGGCAGCACATTTCTGTGGTGTCAGGAAAGCGACTTTGTGCTCCCCAGTACATGGTGTGCAGGCAGTGAGGAGATGATGTGCTGTAACCTCTAGCAACCAATCTGTGGGCAGTAATGATGTGCAGTAACCTCTAGCAACCAATGAGTGAGCAGTATTGATGTACAGTAATCTCTAGCAACCAAACAAGCAGAAAGCATGTGCTGTAACCTTTACAAACTAATCAGTGAGTAGTAATGTGTGCTGTAACCTCTAGCAACTAGACAGTAAGCGGCAATGATATGCTGTGACCTCTGGCAACCAATCAAAATCAGTGCTGATCTGATTCAGTAAATAGATTTTGAGGTCTAGTTGCTATTTATTGTATGTCTCAGAGCAGATAGAGAGTGAAATTGCATGGGGGGCCCAAGAAAATATTTGCCCAGGGTTCAATCAATATTAAAGACAGCCCTGTCTTTGACAGCTGGCCTACTCGCATCAGCATTACCAGGGGCAACCGCATGCAGTTCCCCTTTAACTGAAGTTAGTGAAGAAAAAACAGTCTGCAATACTCTCCGGTAGGCTCACACCCATGCTTTATCCTCACAGTCACTCCCCAACACTTTTGTGCAGTGCAGCAAAAATTGGAGCACTGTCTCTTTAAAGCAAGTTCCTTTTCACTTTATGCAGGTTCTCCTCACCTGCACACACAGATTGTGCTGTCTGATGTAAACAAACACCGTTCATAGAATAGATAGACTTACTTTTTGCAGGGATCTGGATAGTGTCCAAAGCACTCCTCTGCAACGCTGTTTGCCTGGCACACACAGCCAACAGTTCCTGACCTGAAGTCACTGTGGAGCAGGGACCCGTATTCTACCGTCTTGTGCCCAAAATCCTGAACCACGTGTGGCATTGGAGTGTTTAGCTCTCATGGTAGATGCATTTTGGAGTGAGTTCACCACAGCCAGGGTCTCTGTTTGAGGGCATGGCAGCCCATGTTTATTAAAAGAAAGTTCAAAACAAAAGTCAAAGGGTTTCCCTCGCAGGCGGTTTTCACCATCCACGTCAAACTATGATAAAGTCAGCCAACTGGCTTACACATACCGCAGTGCTTCTCAGGCCTTCCACTTCAGGCTCTTGTCTGTCTCCTGCACACTGTTCCTTTATCAGAACTGTCCACAGCTCCTTGCTGCTCTGACCCTCAGGCCTGGGTCTCCGTCTTCTCCCTGGGCACACCTGCACTCTCTGGCTACTCCCTAGCAGCCTGGACTCCTCGGGAGGGTGGAGCCCAGAATCATGGTCATGACTCCCCTATCAGGCCCATACACACCTGGACAATTAGACCCCTTTCACACTTGTGTGAGTTGTCCTGCGATTTGGGACTGCAAAGTCGTTCCCCATTATTTCCAATGAGTACCATTCATATCTGTACGACTTTCAAGTTGTGCCGACTTCAAAGTAGTCCCTGCATTACTTTGGTCCAACTTTGATTCAACTTGAGGTCCATATCCTTCAATGTTAAATTCTCAAAGTCTCATGCAAATTGCACCTGAATAATATAGATGTGATTTCTGTACTACTTCTGTACGACTTTGTAATATGTTTTCATTGAGCCAAAGTTGCAACAAAGTCGGACCAAAGTTTTACTGATCCCAAATCTCGTCAAAATCGTGGCAAAATTGCTGTAAAATCGTGGCAAAATCGCAACAAAAAATTGGGGTAAAATCGGGTCGCACAAGTGTGAAAGGGGTCTTAGTGTGTTGGCTATCCCTAAATCCTGCTCCCAGGATTGGAGATTTCATCCCTCCCAAATCCCTCAGAAATCTCCAGGCTCCCAACTGGATCTACCAAGCCCCAGAAGAAACTAACCAAAGGAGATTCTTCCCCATCAAATAGGTCCTGGGGACTCAATCACTTTTTGAGCTGGTGGTTGTGAAAGGGCAGGTGGGGAGACGAATGCCCGCAGAATACCCACGGCTGAGATATGTGCAAAGACTGCTAATAATTACTGCCTATCCCTGATGTCTGTAAGTGCAATACTGGAGTGATGTGCAATAAAGTGTTTGATTTTAAACGATATCACAAAATGTCCGGCACTACTTTTCTCTTCCCTCTATGTGTTTGATGGTCGGGAGGCAAGCTGATTGATAATCCCCTGTTGTCTTGGGTTAAGAGACAAATCACACTTTTGCCAAACAGGAGAGTGTAAGGCAACTCCAGCTGGTGAGTCTCTTGTCACGTTTTTGGGGTTGTGTTCGATATGTGCAAAGAGAGATCACGCAAATACTTAAAAGTTTAACATTTATTACAAAGTAATGACAGATGCAGATAAAGATAAAGAAAATATCAAGAATACTTAACTAAATGTGCTTGTTTCCCAGCATGGGTCCCTTTCATGGCACAGGTGCCCGGGAACCAGACACTAGCCTCATGGCCATTCTGGGTGAGACTAACTCGTAAGGCTTGTGGCTGTGGTAATACAGAATTTGAATAAGGGAAAAGACCACCCCCAGCCAACACCCTGGTAAGCAACGATATGACCTTCACATTCCTGAGGAAAGGGGGCTAGCTTGTCCATATAAGGCAGTTCAAATGCCAATAAGTTGAGTCATGCAAGGTAACCAGGATATTAGAGGTTATAATAGATATTTGTGAGGTCAACCTTAATAAGGAATATGAAATATGTAATTTCCCCAACAGTGAGTTAACATCTATGTGGGGAGAGGTGTATGTCCTGTCGTACTCACGAGATGTGGTGGAATTTAACTCATGCAGTGACAGAGAAGACTCAAGAATTTAAGTGACATTTAAATGGACTGTTTTTAATTTCTGTGGTTCTTCATCAAGCCATCCTATTCTTTCACTGGGTGGATAGGATATCTTATGAACTACTATTATGCGCTGCTAATTACTGAGTAATATCTGGTTTGCTACAATGTATCATTTATAGCAGCTGCTATACAGAGACTATTTATTTCCACAGCGCGGTGTGAATAATCTTTGTAGGTATTTTTGGGTTTTGGTTTTGAACCTGTTTTGTTTCACTATATACTACACTACCTGCACTGCCTGTATATACTCTACATTGTATCTATATACTAAATTGCCTACACGCTACTAACTAACCTAGCTAAACTAGCTCTCTATCTCCACTTTCACACACTACATACGGCCGCTGTTCAATTGGCCTTATATAGTGTGGGGCATGGACTGAGACCCCTTAGCCATGATTGGCCAAATGCACCCTGCCTCTGGCCAATCATGGCTCTCACAGCAGAGTGCACTGTGATTGGCCAAAGCATGCAGGTTATGTGCATGCTTTGGTCAATCAGCATGTGTGATTCCCCGCGGTCTCGCACTGCATTATGGGGCACTCTAATTTGCCGCAAATGCCCCATAATGGTCGAGATTCTGCGAACGGGTGAACGCCTGATGTTCGAGTCGAACTTACGTACATCTACTGTATATAAAGTAGTTATGTAGTACATCTACTGTAGTACAGTAGATGTAGTACATCTACTGTTTTAAAGTGGTTGTCAACTCATGACAACCACTTTAATCTACAGGTAAGCCTATAATAAGGCTTACCTGTAGGTCCCGGGAATATCTCCTAAACCTGTACAGTTTAGGAGATATTTCCTGTATCTGCATGTGCCAACATCATCGGCTAATGCCCACTGAAGAATCGGCAACGGGGGAAGCCCAGGGTGCCGTTTCTTCTGTTGACGTGCCATAAATGACGGCTCCCGTGCGCCTGCCAATCACAGTGCTGGAGCCCGCGCTGTGATTGGACAGAGCTGCAGACCCAGAAGAAGCATGTTGCCGATCACATCAGTATGCCGAGACCGCTGCAACAGCTTCGTTCCAAGGTAAGTATTTGGTTTCCAAGGTAGTAGCTGCATACTAGCTCATTATGCCTTTCCTTTGCAGGTTTTTTTTTTTGGGGGGGGTGGCGGACTTTACAACCACTTTAATAAATGTTTTTATACAGCTACCCTTAGAAGGCGCCTGTGCTTCTCCTTGTCCAGTCCATGTGTACAGCAGCCTGTCTGGCTTCTGTCGAATGGGCATGCTAGAAAAACAGCAACTGACCAGCATCTAATCAGCGCTGCCAGCCAATGGCTTAGCAGGGCCATCCCAATACACAATAGTTCAGCAAATAAATCACTGTACTAACATTACATAGTTAGTACAGTGAGCTCCTCAGGTTGTACAGTGTGTACCAATCATTACTCTCATCCTTATACAGGATACATCCGTGATGTTCACTTGCAAAATTTGATGGGCATTCAAATTAGAAAGCTGAGCACTGCCTACTTGCTTAGAGACACCTTGATTAAAAAAGGCCTTTTTCATCTGCCAAAGGCAGGCAGTTTAATTCCTTGGATGAAAATATTGATCTCTTAGACAATTATAACTAATGATGGGCCAAACTCCCTCCTGGTTCAGTTCGCACCAGAACCCTCGAATATGTAAAAAGTTCAGGCCCAAGCTGCAAAACTCTATTAAAGTCTATGGGACCCGAACTTGAAAAATCAAATGTCTCCATTTTTAAGGCTTATATGCAAGTTATTGGCCATAAAAAATGTATGAGGGCCCGGGTACTGCCCTCGGGGACATGTATCAATGCAAAGCGTTTTTTTAAATAGATTGTTTCGGAGCAGTGATTTTAATGATGCTTAATGTGAAACAATAAAAATGAAATATTCCTTTAAATATAGTGCCTGGGGGTCCCCTTAGTCTGCCTTATAGAATCTGCTGCAGCAGAACTGACATATACCGCATAAAAATAAATAACATTTAAATTGATTTTCTCGGCTGCAAGCCCTTGCCGGCAATACAAAAATGTTAAAAAAACGGCATGGGGTCGCCCCCCAATACATACGAAGCCCTTTGAGTCTGGTATGGATTTAAAGGGGAACCAGACATCAAAATCCCTACCAGACCCTTGTCCAAACATGCAGCCCGGCAGGTCAGAAAAAAAGGGGGGGCAAGCGACCCCCCCGAACCATACCAGGCCACATGCCCTTAACATAGGGGAGTGCTTTGGGGTGCTTTGTACCCAATTTAAAGTACAACCTAAAATACCACTAGATGGAGCTGGTTTAACATACCTAAATCATTGTAAACCACTGGATTTTATAAATATTGGTTCTGCATATATGATTAAAAGAGAAAATAAATTTGTTTCTATTTGGGTGGATTTGATGTTTGCAAAATAATTTGTAAAATAATAGCATGTTTTAGAGGCACTGGGTGTAGACAGTGTGAGCCGTGAGCCCGGGTGTATGATAATCTAGCGTCCTCCATGATGGGGGAGCCAGCCAATCCACACTAAGTATTTGGTTATAAAAGAGAACCGGAAGATGAATGACGTCACTTCCTGAAGATGCCAAGACGGCGAAACGTACATAGAAGATGTTCTCATGTGAATTCCGGACCTTGTATACAAACGTTTGTATACAAGCGGCGGCTTGACACGCACATTTTTTCCATCATCAGCTGTTTGCCTCACAGGCTCATGAGCTACATGCCGGTTACACCCAATGCTAGGACCAGGCACAGGAAAATGTGAGTGTGATAGATTTTAATGTTTTTAATGTTGAATAAACTACTACAATATGGAATCTTTTCACCTTGTCCCTGGTGGAGTCATTATACTTTTCTAGTTGGTCCAGACGGTAGCCAAGGGGGTGAAGAAGTTTCATCTTATAAGGAAAGATTGGTTTCAAAGGCCTTTTTGACCTTCCCTTGAAAAGGGGGTCAAAACATCTGGTGAGTTGCCACCTTATTCCGATAGCTGCACGTTAATCATGACACAAGGAAGGGGTTACAAGAATCCTTTGTTGTGCACTGGTTGTGGAATCACCTTGCATGAATCATTGCTGATATATGGACTTTTCTGATGGACTTATTACTAGTGTTGAGCGAACCCGGACTGTAACGTTCGGGTCCGTACCGAACTTTTGGGTGTCCGTGGCACGGACCCGGACCCGGACATTTCAAAAATCGTTCGGGTCCTCATTTTATCGTCTTGGGGCCTGGCTTGGGCTTGCTAAAAACTTTACAGGCCCAGGCCCAGGCACGGTGCCTGTGGGTTTTCAAGCCATGCCTGGGCTTGCAATGTCAGGCCCAAGCGAGTTGTGATCATTATTCAGGTAGTCTTTTCAGGTATATAGTCGTTACTAAGTACGTTCCACTAAGGTGTTGGTCACGTGTTGTTTCCTAAGAACATTGGGGAAGGAACACAGTACTAATTGCACGTCGATAGCCTTATTCCACCGTTGAGTGGTCTACAAAACTGGGGGAAAAGTTCCCTTCCAGTTTTTCCGGAAACTTTGGTTAGAAAGGAATATTCTACTTTGAAGAAGTGGGGGAACCGATGGCAGACCTGGTTGATCTTTTCATATTACTGAGGTG
>BLSH010459478.1:316516-390160 GCA_018402905.1 Glandirana rugosa | reverse complement strand
AAATTTGATTTTAATTTATTTTCCCTATCCCCATTTATTTGTAGGGCACTTGCCCTAGTTTGAAGATGATTTTAGAACAGTTATATGGCTTCTACCGTTAATTAATACTTTTCAGACACAGTTTGAAGATGATCCACATTCACCTCCATTTTTGCATTTTTTAAGTTTTTATTTTTTTAAAAATATTTAAAGTTATTTCCCTGTCCCCATTTTTTTGTAGGGCACTTGCCCTACCCTTACCCCCATTTTACTTCCTTTTGCAGCCCTCTGGGGCTTTCCAGGACTTTCCTACAGCCATTTTTGTGCCTAAAAGTTCGGGTCCCCATTGATTTCAATGGGGTTCGTTGTCCGTGCGATCGTTCGGGTTCCGTCCGGACCCGGACCCGGACTTTGTCCCGAAGTTCGGACGGACCAGCAGAACCCGAACTTCCAGGTGTTCGCTCAACTCTACTTATTACATGTTCATGTTGCATATATTTGACATGTTATTTTAGATTTAAGTCTGCGCCTACTTTCACTTATTAAGTGAATGTAAACAAGCAGATCCCCATTCTGACAGGGGAGAGGGGAGTGATCGCATGTTCTCAGTATATGGGAGCATCGATCTCTCTCCTCCCCCAGTCATCCCAGCTCCCATACAGTTAGAATACTGTGACAGGGAACACATTTAACCCTTTGATTGCCCCCTAGTGTTAACCCCTTCCCTGCCAGTAACATATACACAGTAATTAGTGCATTTTCATAGCACTGATCGCTGTATAAATGCCAATGGTCCCAAAAAACGGTCAAAAGTGTCCGATATGTCCACCGCAATATCGCAGTCCTAATAAAAATCACAGATTGCCGCCGTTGCTAGTAAAAAAAAAAGTAAATAATAATAAAAATGCCATAAATCAATTCTAATTGTTTGTAGACGCTATAACTTTTGCGCAACCCGATCAATCTACGCTTATAGCAATTTTTTTACCAAAATTAATTAGCAGAATACATATTGGCCTAAACTCATGAATAAATTTGTTTTTTTATATTTTTTTGGATATGTATTATAGCAAAAAGTAAAAAATATTGGGTTTTTTCAAAGTTGTTTTTTATTTTTGTTTATAGAGCAAAAAATAAAAACCGCAGAGGGGATCAAATACCACCAAAAGAAAGCTCTATTTGTGGGAAAAAAACAACGTCAATTTTGTTTGGTTACAGCGTCACACGACTGCACAATTGTCAGTTAAATGACGCAGTGCCGTATCGCAAAACGTGTTCTGGTCAGGAAGAGGGTAAATCCTACCGGGGCTGAAGTGGTTGAAAATAAGAAAATATTGTACTCAGTGTAGATCCATTGTCAATTGTGACACTTGCCACTCTGCTGGACCCAAAAAAAGAAAAAAAAAGCTCCGCCTGCGATGAAGGCTAACTTCCGTCTGCCTGCTCTGGCATCTGACAGTTCTTAAATAGGTAAGGGGCGGATTCACCTGGCAAGGTCATCTGGTGGTATCACACCGTGTGATGACACCAATAGGTGTATGCTAAGTCGGTGATGTCCCATGGGGTGGTGCCACCAGGTAACATCACCAGGTTCCCCCAGCCCATACCTATATAAGATGTGTCAAAAAGCGGAACAGGCAGTCGGCGGTTAGCCTTCGCCGTGGGCAGAGCTTTTTATTTTCTTTTTTCGGGTCCTAGCGATGCAACAAGCTTGGTCTATTCATTAGCTATATACAGTTTCTTTGTCCATTTTTTCATTTCCTCTCATTGCCATTCCTCTCCTTGGTGTCTTTCATGTCCATTATCATTTTTGCATTATGTTTTTATGATTTAATCCACATTCAACATATCTATTATATGTTGCTATTAGGAATGAGGTTAAAGGTGATGCATTAATCATATGTGAATGAGAGGACATTATTTTTTTAACATCGTGGGACAATATTTTTGGATATTGTGGGACACTATTTTTGTTCATTGTGGGACTTTCCTTTTTAGGCATTGTGGGACATTATTATTATTATTATTATTATATATGCATACTATTTAACTTTTTTTGTGACTGATTTAACTTACTCATTCACGTGTGGGGTGAGGACAGATATCTGGGGGACCCCTTATCTTAAAGGGTGTTTCCAGATTGCAATAATTCACTCCTCCCCCTGCATGCTCCTACATCCACTAAGCTGGGGAAATGGGTGGGTGGCCCTTTTCCTCATCAACATGGGGACAATGTACTTTGCCAGGAGCCCCCTGGCAAAACATTCTCCCTATGTAGAGGGCATGTGGCCTGGTATGGTTTAGGAGGGGAAGGGGCATGCTTGCCCTTTCCTGGACAGTGAGGCTGTATGGATTTTGGGGGGAACTTATGCTGTTTTTGTTGTTGTTGTTGTTGTTGTTATCTTTTCTTTTTCATGGGGTTACCCTCATAATACATACCAGACTCTTATCCTGGATAATGGTCTGGTAGAGATGTTGAAGGGAATTTTCAGCCCCCTATTACAAACAGAATAAAGTGGCCAGGAACTGTCATTTAGTGGCATTTTAACCTCTTGGGACTGACAGCACGCAAATATGTGGTCTCTCAGTGGATGGGCCTTGGTGATGAGCGGCCGCATATTTGCATGCAATATTGCAAAAACAGCTGTGCCAAGAGCACTCTCCCAGCACAGGTACTGGCGGCTAACAGAAAGCTCTCGATCGGGAGCTTTCCAATCTTGTGACCGCTGTGATAGCCAATCATGGCAGTCACATGATTATAAACCCCGCCCCTACCACCCAGCATCTGAAACCCCTTAAAGGCTGGAAGGTGCTGGTGCCAAGGGGTTAAATGGCATTGTTATTTTTTTGTAAGTTACTTGAACTAATTGTGCATTGTTGCCCTATAAGCCTTTTTAAAAGTGCTATCCCCACTGAATACTATTATAAAAATGTTTTTCTTGCATTGATACACGTTCCCACTAGCCGTGCCAAGCTTCTTTCCCTATTTGCCTTAAAATGGGCAACATTTAATTTGCAGAATTTGTGAGAATGACAAAGGGTTCAGGGAAAGTTCGCAAATTCCCAACTTTTCTTTTACTGTTCAGTGAATGCCCCTCAAACTGTACCTAGGTGCATTTGGCTCATCTCTAGTTGCCTAATGTATGTACAATCTTTGATACAACTTATTAATTAAAATATACTTATAGTACCAGAAATATTCTACAATTTAATCAGTAAAACAGCTGACAACTATACACTTTGCAATAAAGTTATTCCAGACCAGACAGTTAAACCTCATATTATATTAGAGCACCAATAACAGAAACAACGGTCTGTTACTCTGCTGTGCACCATGCTGTGTTTATTTTAATGATTCACAAATCAGCCTGATAGATCTTCAATCACCCAGAATGCTGACATCAGCTTATAACACAACTGTTTTCTCTGCAGCGGCTTATGAATACTAATCTACAATTTTCAAACTAAGATACTTCGCTAGTCTACAAATATTTCAAGTGCATTCTAAAGATCACTTTCTGGCCAGACGTTCATGTTTATGTAACAAACTTAGCAGAGGCAGATTTACTAGATCCAGTTATATATATGCATTCTTATTTAATAAGGCAAACAGCAAAGTGAAGTAACAAGTGATGGGAAATTCAGCTCACCAGCTAAGCAATTTGTGATTTAATTCTTCTAAATATATTCATGCAAATTTTTCTGGTGAGCAGAGAGTCATATAATTCATTCAGTTTATGAATGCTTTGACTCTGAAATTGTGTGATTTTTCCTCAATTACACAGGTCGACCAGCACATTTTCTGAGGAATCAAAACAGACAAATCATTGATATTTGATAATCAATCAGCATTAGCAGTAACTCCTTTAAACCAATCATCTGAGAGTGGAAACGTAATTTGTTGCTGTAGAAGAACACCTTGCTGTTTTTTTGGGGGTTTTTTTGTATTTTATTTACCATATAAGTAATCCTATTGTTCTAAGTACTCTCGTGACAGTTAATACTGTACAGATTTGTCCAGTCTCCATTTAGCTCTGAGATTGTAGGAGATCTAGTCAGTTCAATGAGTTCAAATTTCTTACCATTACATTGATTCAATAGATAATGGTAAACTAAGCAGCATTCTGTTCCTCAGCATTGAACAACTAGGGCATGATCAGCTAAAAAAAAGTTATGCTTTATACATTTTAAAGTTGTACTTGTAATAAAGATTACTGTTCACTTTATGTAAATTCCAGGCTTAAAATAATCAAAAGCACATATATTTAAGAAGCTGTCTAGTGCCTATACTATGCTTATATAGCTAGCTGAAAAACACAGGCCCGGCATATACTGTAGAAGCTAGTGTCCTCAAGCTGTAGGGCAAACAATCATACTGACACCCTGCTCTATTGATTGCAGCAATACTGTATATAAACTGCGAGCATACTGATATGGTCAAAAACAATATCCGTGGGCTATTTTCTTACTTCTCAGATCCAAGGTAGCCATTGGAATTGTGGAATTAGCTACAACTTGAAAGAGGTAGGTTACCAACATTCTTCACAAATAAATTACTCTTACCTATTCACACAAAGTGAAAAATAAAAAGACGCTGGTGTTATACCTGTTTTTTCTGATTTTATGAATGAAAAAAACTCACAACATGTGTCAATAATTAAATGCTGAAGGCTAAAGTGAGGGGGGTGTTGATGTTCTCCATAGAGTTTATATTGTAAAGCGCTGCACAAACTGTGGCGCTATTTAACCACTTGCCGACCGCCAATCGGCATCTGACAGCGTCATACAACGGCGGCCGCCAGATCGCGCACAGTGAGCGTGCGCGCCGCCGGAGGCACGCCCGCGCGCTCACTGTGTCCGGGGAGGGCCAGGGAGCGGGTGCGGCGGCTTCGATTGCCGCCAGCCACCCGCGATGCCCCCCCCCGGAGTGAAAGAACGGAGGTTTGTGTAAGTAAACACGGACCTCCGTTCTGTGAAGGGGGAAGGGCTGTGATCACAGCCTTCCTGTACGTGGAGGCTGTGACCACTTCCCTTCCTTAGATAGTGCAGTCCCCATACAGTTAGAACACGCCCAGGGAACATAGTTAACTTTTAGAGCGCCCCCTGCAGGTTAACCCCTTCACTGCCAATGGCATTTACACAGTAATCAGTGCATTTTTATAGCACTGATTGCTGTATAAATGCCAATGGTCCCAAAAAAGTGTCAAAATGTTCCGACATGTCCACTGAAATATCGCAGTACCGCTAAAAATCGCAGATCGCCGCCATTATTAGTAAAAAATAAAAAAAAAATAAAAACCCCAAAAATGAATTCTCATCATCCGTAAAGGCGACCACTTTTGCGCAAACCAATCAATAAACGCTGATTGCGATTTTTTTATCGCAAATATGATGAAGAATATAAATCGGCCAAAAACTGTGAAAAAAAATGTTTTTTTATATTTTTTTTTTTTTGGATTTGTATTTTAGCAAAAAGTAAGAAATTTGTTTTTTTTTGCAAAATTGTCGCTCTTCTTTTGTTTATAGCGGCGATCAGAAATGACGCAGAGGTGATCAAATACCACCAAAAGAAAGCTCTCTTTGTGGGACAAAAAGGACGCAAATTTCGTTTGGGTACAACATCGCACGACAGCGCAATTGTCAGTTAAAGCGACGCAGCGCCGAATCGCAAAAAGGGCTCCGGTCCTAAAGCTGGAAATCCTCCCGGTCCTTAAGTGGTTAAATCCTGTATAATAATAATACGTGGAGAAGGCAGTGTCAACTATTCTCTCCCTAATTCATTTAGAGAATTGATAATGGGGTTCAATGGGCTCCTTTATCAGTTCAGTAGGGGCAAGTAAGCTGCTGCTACAGGGGACTCTGGGACTCTCACCAAATGTTTGCAGTTTCTCTTAGGACTGTGAGCATGAGAAATGTCTCAGTGCCCTACTCGTCTTACTTTTCCTAAGACACAATGGTGCAATGCTGGTAAAAATATCAACTGTCATTAACACTAGAGGATCAAATAGTTAGAAAAGGACACAAGGATGGGATTAGGGGGTTTGGGGAATGTATTGTTATGGCTCTGAGGTGTTTTAGTACACTCCCTTTTGAAACTGTATAAAACTTTTAAGAAGATGCAGAGTGTCAATGCAAAAAAACAAAAACAAAAGAAGCATACCATCAAACTACTTTGCTGCTGGTCAATTTGTACAAGGTTGAGGGCTTAAGCTTTATTTTTTGGAAGACTGCACCCAGATCACGCAGTGGTGGTTTGTGTTCATCATACACTTATAGGCTTCTGCACATGGATTCCTCTATGTCTTAAAGGGCTGACCCCCCCCCCCCCCTCATGAATTGGTGTTTGGACTTTTTTTAAGTTTGATGTGGAGGAAATGGCTTCTTGTTTTTTTTTTTCGACATTGAATATCTGTTGTGGCTGCCTGCTGATCCCACCAGTCAGTTATTGACTGTTACAGGCTGAAGAAAGAAATCAAGTGGTGCATCAACAGCTACCTGAAAAAGCTATTTTTTTTCTAGTTAGTTGAATGAATCAGATTGGGGTGCTGCTGATGCTTTAATAAAGTCAAACAATAAAGTGACAATTAAAAATGAACAACGCAAATTATTTGATGCCAGCATGCAGTGTTGCTGATGCTGTGTGTGAGAATTGTACGGTTCTGTAATACCACATACAGCTTGAAAGATAACTCCCTTTTTCTGACCATGTTTCGAGTTACATCTATATTTAGGGGGTACCATGAACCATGGTCTGCATACAGAGCACCCCATGCTCAAACTGTCTCCCTTTTACAAGATGGTGAGGTGCTTCTCACAACATAATGTGAAAATTGAAATTTCACATAATGTGAAATTGAGGTTTGGCTGTGCTTGACTCCATCTACACTCCTTCACCATTCATTCACTGCCACTTTGGCAGATGGACTGTAGTTTTAAATGGAACACAAGTGTGGCTTTTTAACTGAACTTCTAATCCATTGATATTTCCTCAATCTCCATAGCTAATGGTCTGTACCTTGGTATGGACCAGGGGCTGGAGGAAGAGTCCACAGTAGTCTGAGCATTGCACCCAAAATCCACTAATAACAGTTGCAAAGTTTTGCAGGTTATAATGTCAAAAATAATACATTTTTTTCCATTCATTATTTTTTTGCAAAAGGTGACACTTGCCTTTAAAGGCAACTCACAGGAATGTAATTGAAAAGGACTGGTGTTTTTCCAATGTTGCCCTCAAAGTCACATAAAAGTTAGGACGCTTTCCCTGCTGAGCGCTAAATTTGCATATCCCGAACACAGCACCTGAACCCCATTATCAAGTCTATGGGAGCTGAAACTTGTCATTTTTTTTCTTGCCATTTTCAAGGCCTATATACAATCTATTGCTCATAGGGGTATGGGTAGCTGGGAAATGCCACAGAGAACAAATACCAATGTAAAAAGAATTTTTAAAAAATGCTGTTAGGCAGAGAGGCATTTTTTATTGTCTTTTAATGAGGCTCAAAGGGCAACATTAAAAATACAACATTAAAAATACACAATTTCTTTAAATATAATGATTAGTAGATGCCTTAAACCTTCATATGAAGTTGCACACCTCTAAGATGCACTTAAGCAATAGTTCCATTTTTTTTTAAATTGCCAAAACATTTGCTAAAATAACATTTCCCAGCATCTTTGTTTTGTTTGTAAAAAAATGCAGTCCCAGCCAAACCTTTATCCTAGATCAGTGATTCTCAACTCCGGTCCTCGGGACCCACTAACAGGCCAGATTTTAAGTATTACCTTGGGGAGATGCAGACTAGAATACTGCAATCACTGAGCAGCAAATGATATCACCTGTGATGTATTTCAGTTATCCTGAAAACCTGGCCTGTTAGTGGGTCCCGAGGACAGGAGTTGAGAACCACTGTCCTAGATGGAGGTATGGTATGGATTTTTAAAGGACCCCATGTAAAAATAAATGTTTGATATAGGTCTGGTATGGATTTGAAGGGAGGACCCCAGGTAAAAAAAAAAGATGTGAAGTTCCCCCCAAAATCTCTACCAGACCTCTATCCAGGTAAGTAGCCTGTCTCTCCAGAAAAAAATAAGGCAGAAAGTGTGGACCCCCTACTCCTGAACCACACCAGGAACCATGCCCTAACATGGGAAGGGTAGCTTGCCAAGCCCTCCCCCTAGAAAGGCACCTTATCACCATATTGATGGGGACAGGGGCCTCAGCCTCATATCCAAGACTTATTGGAATCTGGAAGCCCTCTTTAACTCCTTGGCACCGAGTGTATGCAAATATGATGCCCCAGTGGACTGGGCTTTTTTTCCATGGGGCTGCATATGTGCATGTCTCCCTTTGAGCTAGGAGCGTGCCGCACAGTGCACTCCCGGCACAGAGACCGGGGTCTCACCGAGAGCCCCCATGCCCTGTATTAACTCCAGATTCTGGGTCACCTGATCACTGTGATAGCCTCTGATTGACTATCATAGTGATACGTCACTGTGAAGCCCGCCCCCATGTTTTCTCTCTCTGTGAATGGAGAGGGATACATCATATCTCTCTCTCTCTCTCTCCTAGCAGAAAAAAAAGAGTGTGTAAAAAAATAAAAAATAAAAGAGTAATATTACATTTAAAAAATGAAATACATAAAATACCTAGATCAAGTTTGATCTAGGTCAGTGCCAGAGTTAGAGTTTGGGTCAGGGTCAGTATTCTTTCACAGGATTTTTTTTTAAATTAGTATCAATGTCAGTTAGTGTGAGTGTGTTTTAGGTAGGATAAAAAATGCAAAATGCACAATATTGTTTTTTGGGCTGTACTCTGGGTACAAACGACATATACATATGTGGGATTACTGCAATCGTCAGGAGCAGGAGAATTTATTTTGGGTTGTTCTTTGGTGGTAGGTTATGGTAATAACAAGAAATATACAGCTATATTTTTAAAAAATATTTTTTTACTATTTTTACTTTGATATTAAAAAAAATTTAGAAGATATCCATTACCATTTACCACCAAATGAAAGCCCATTTTGTTCAGAAAAAAACATTGTATAATCCACTTGTATGCACAAACTAGTTGTAAGGATATGTACGATTTTACTAACACATGTCAAAGTTGCAAAATTGTGCTTAGGCATTACAATTTGTTTTACCCTTAGGCGCAAAGGGGTTAATATAAGAGGCCCCCATATATCCTGGAGTATCTTACCAAAAATGTTACCCCTATTGAAGGGGATGCCTAAAATTTTACTTGTATCTCAGATTTCGGAGAAAATATGTGAGCCAATCACACAAGCAGGAAACACTTTGCTGGGGAGTTCCACACACCAGCAGTGTACATAATGCCTCCAGGATGCCATATCGTATTACATTTTTTAAAAAATTTTAGAAAATTACAGCAACTTATTATTTAAATGGAATGCAATTTGTAATAATATTAGGTTACAAATGGCTTGCGTAGCAATTTGTTATGCTATATTAAATTATTTTTACAAAAGTGGAGTTCTTTAAATAAATAAATCATTTTTAAATACATTGATCATACATGTACATGTAATTTAATCATACTACTACTCCCGATTAAGCAGACTCATTTTAACTTGTAAATAAAAGCAACATTTTGTAAAGTTCTATTATTTTTGACATGCACTATTGATCTTTGTAACCACCCGCAAGTCACCCACAGCTAATACAGAATAAGATAAGCTTACCACAAAGCAGTCTGCCATATGTTTATAATGGGTCTCCTAGCATTAATTAAAGTTAATGCCATTACTTTGATATATAACCCCCTGTAGTTTCTATATAGCATATAATAAATAAAGCATACATCTAAACTTTCAATTTATCTCATTTACAGAACAAACGTTTCAAGCTAAAAGGCAGATGTCTCCTCAGGGGTCTTGTTCAATTTCCTTATTTAACTTTATTCAAGCATACACTGAAGAAATGCACAGAGTTACGAAACAGTATTTATTTCTTACTTTTCTTGTTTTCCATACAACCAGAGGTGCCACATGAAAATAAATATTCTCAGTTATAAAACGATTTTATTTCTGGATATTAAAAATCTGTTAAGCAGTTTCATCACACTGCAGAGTGGATGCCACACAGATAAGGTGTCAGTTAATACAGGTTTTATACCCATAATGCTTAGAGACAAAATAAGCTAAAGGAAAAAAAAGTCACTTTGTCATTAATTGGGTTGCATCTTCACGACATATCAGCCAACCTATAGCACATATACAGAGATTTACAGCTCTTGTTGTACCACGTTTTTACATGAACCGTTTCCCATTCATGTTTAGACATGAAATACAATTTCAAAAACACATATTGGTGAAAGATTGGAGTGCAGTGACACGTTCTTTAAATTGGGATGGGATTCTATAACTGGGGTCAATTTATTTTTTATAACTGCAACCTAGGAACATTTTCTCAAGGCTGTTTACTTTTCTGCATAGTATATTTTTGCTAAGTATGCCTTTTTCCAGTGGGTTTAAATACACGATGCTGGGGATTAAAACATGAGGTATAATACAAGGAAGTTCTTCATCCATGGACTCTTATTTGAGAAAACGGCAACTTACAAATGTTTGTAAAATATTTTTTTATTCTCTGCAGCTGCTTATAGATGTCTTCATGAAGAATTTTAAGCACCATCTTTCTTTTCCAAATTTGGTAGGTATTTATTAAGTCATAAATGTCACAGTGTGTTAATGTCTGCTGTTTGGGAATTAAAAAGGGGCATGTTTATCTTCTCTTCCCTTCATTCCATTATTTGATGTTGATTTTAGGTGCAGACAGTAACAATACTTTTAGCAGTTCAAGACCTCTTCACACTGGCCCTTTCAAATCTTTAGCGGACTGTGGAGCAGCAAGGGCCTGGAGGCTGCAAGAAGAAGGATCACAGTATCCTGCTGGTCCAGGAGGGCCTGGTGGTCCAGGGATTCCAGGCTGCCCAGCTCGACCAGGTGGGCCTCTTTCTCCATCACGACCTACACGCCCATAACTTGGTTTACCTTGTTCACCTGTTCATAAACAGAAATAAGACATTTAATTAAATTTCAACCATATTATATGTCATAAAAATATAAGCCAATAGGTCCTCAAATTTAGTCCATCAGGCTAAAGCAGCGCTATTCCATGTATAATACACAGACAGATCCTATTAACCTGAGATGAAAGCACACCATGAATATTGTTCAAGTGATTGGATGGCAGTGTCCTGAAAATCCACCCAGTGTAAAATCTTTAATATCAGTAAAAACTCAAGTCACAGTTCATCTGAAGGTTCATGCAGATGTATGGGAGACCACCTTCACCCCACCTCGTGATCCCGCTCTCTTAATAATTTCACTCACCAGAAATATATCAATAGCCCGACTTTGTATACAAAAACTTGTGTGTGCAGACAGGAAAACACCTCCATGAATATCCCGATTGGATCACCTGGATCGATGGTGTATGGTTGCTCTTCCTATATTCAGCCAAGCTCTGACTCCACAGGCAGTTCAGTTGCTCAGATAATAAAGGGAAGCAAACCTCATAGTATGAACCTGTAAACATTTTATTCCCATACAGCAAACCCTTCTTCTCATATTGCACTTACAAACATTAATAAACAATAGCATTCGTTATCAAACAGCACTCTGTACAGTATGTCTCGGTATAATAGGCCTATTGAAAAAGACAGAATGAGGAAACGTGTCTAGGTACAACCACATGGCTTGCTGCATCTGCCAGCTGTTTTTGATGTCTTCCCCTGGGGATCACCGCGGATGACCAAATTCCCAGCAGTGGAGAGTACCGAGACGTAGTGTACAGAGTGCTCTTTGATAAAGAATGCTATTGTTAATTGATGTTTGTAAGTGCAATATGAGAAGGGGGTTTGCTGTAGGGGAATAAAACTTTTACAGGTTCACATTATGAGGTTTGCTTCCCTTTTTTATCTGAGCAACTGTACTGGCGGTCTATTGATATATTTCTGGTGAGTGCAATTCTTAAGAGAGTGGGATCACGAGGTGGGGTGAAGGTGGTCTCCCATACATCTGCATGAACCTTCAGATGAACTGTGACTTGAGTTTTCACTGATATTGAGGATTTTACACTGGGTGGATTTTCAGGACACTGCCATCCAATCACTTGAACAATATTCATGGTGTGCTTTCATCTCAGGTTAATAGGATCTGTCTGTGTATTATACACGGAATAGCGCTACTTTAGCCTGATGGACTAAATTTGAGGACCTATTGGCTTATATTTTTTATGACTTTTATTACTATAGCAGCTGCATAGGTGTCAATTATCGTTTTCTGTTCCTAAGCGATATTATTTACTTCTAGGCTGACATATACTGTATGTCAGAATAAAAGTTCTTGGTGTTGAAAATGGGTACATAAATATTTTGTGATAAATGCAGTGACAGTATCACATAATACCACATGGTGATCTTATTCAACCTGTGCATTTTACATATTTACGGTATGTAATTGAAAGTCAATAACCTATTACCCATAGCTGCCAACTGTCCTGGATTTTGAGGGACTATCCCTGATTTGGTACAAAGTCTCTCTGTACCTCTTTCCTCCTCATTTGTCCCTCAGTTTGGTCTGATCTATATAGTTGTATATAAAATTCACTTTTTATCTTTCAAATAGTGTTTCCCAGCGCTAAAACGTTTATCCAATATCTAAATTGTTGCATTTGTAAATTTCAAAATCCAGTATAAAGGAATAGTAGTGATAAATAAAAGCACTTGTGGGTTTAACCTCTTAGCACCCACACTGTAGTCGAAAGACGGCTACAGCGTGGGCCTAAATTGCCGGGAGGGCATCCATGTACATCCTCCCAAACATGCGCTGCCTGCACAGATTACCGGCTTGTGTAAATGGGACATTGGTCCTGCACAATCCACACCCACTGCTGCAAAGCAGTGCCCACCAGTGCCACCTACCAGTGCCCACCAGTGCCACCTACCAGTGCATAGCAGTACTGTTAAGCAGTTCCCACCAGTGATACCTACCAGTGCCCACCAGTGCCACCTATTAATGCCCACCAATGTCACCTATCAGTGTCCATCGGTGCTGCCAATCAGTACCCATCAGTGCCTCATCATCAGTGCCACCTATCAGTGCTGCCTATTCTCTACAATAAGTTAAAAAAAATCTGTGCTCAGCTCCCCCCAACCCCCCCAAATACTTACCTGAACCCGAACTTGATCCAGCACTGTGTCCAAGAGGAGCCGCTCTCTCCTCTCTCTCTCCTTTCTCTCTCCTCACAGGACATGGAGGCAGGAGCGAGAGCCATGGGCTCCTGCTGGTGTAAATCCCAGCCTGTGAAGAGGGAGGGATGGGCAGGGCCTAGCCATGCTCTGTGTGTCTATGGAGACACAGAGCCTAGCTCAGGATTAAGCCCACACGAGAGCCCCCATAGCAAGCGGGAGTGAAGGGGGAGGAGCCAGGAGCAAGAATTGGGGATGCTCTGTGCAAAAAAACTGCACAGAACAGGTAAGTATGACGTTTGTCTTTTTTTTTTAAAGTAGCTATTCAATCCTTTTAAGAATTATTTTGAAAATACATAAACATGTAAAAACAATCATTGGGTTAACACATACTTTAACTATGTTTAACTTTTACATACTTATAACTATGTTGATCAATTTACTCATCTTTATGATTCATATTTCTAAGCAACATTTAGAAATAATACAACTGAATGTACTGTAATTAAATATTCTAGTCATTGTATCTAATTATATATTTGTATAATTGATCTGCAGAAACAGAGATGCTAAGACTGTAATATTACATTGAACTTGTCACTTGTTAAACTGGCAGCAGCTAATATTAATTAGCCCAACATGTTCTCTCTTTGTATTTTAAGTAATCTAGAGGGATCCATTATCAAAGATAAATGCTAGACAAACTGATGAAAGTGCGTTACACTTTGGGATTGTGGACCTTTTACCATAATGTCTGCTGAAGTGCAAATCATTTTTAAGGTTACCCAACATCAGGGTCCCAGTCTTATTATTGGAATCCTCTAGCTAAATCCAAAGACATAATTGACATTCTCTGATTTGCTGACCCATACAGCATAAGTAACTTATACATTTTGTGTCTTCCAACTGGTTTAAGACTATAGATATAAGAGGATAAAACAAGTGGTGATGAGCTTCAATAAATATGAAAAATGGCACTCAAAACCTTTACTAAGGAACGATTTAATGAAACAGTAATATAGTAAATGTCCAGATAAGAAGTGGATTTTAAAGCAACATCTGCTGAAATGATCCTATAGATAACATTAGGGTACAAACTTGGCTCGCAGAGATGCACACATGTGAACCTAGCCTTACTGAGAATCTTTGTTCTAGACTCTAGCACCTCCTGCATAAAACCATAAAATGATGCCAGAGTGTGTGAGTCTGTTTTTTGTGCCGTGTAAGGCTATTTGCAGTTGTACATATGTAGAACACATGGAGAGTTGCATACCTGTAAGACCTGGCAATCCTGGTAATCCCTTTGGACCTCTTCCTGGCAATCCTCTTTCTCCTCTTTCTCCAGCATCACCTACAACAATATTTTAATGGATTAATCATAAGCAGGTGTCTATATACTGTTCTATATAGCAAAAAGCATTTCCCCTTGATTTTCTCATGCTATTAAAAGCATTCTGTATTGCACACACAATAGCTTACACTGCACGACTTTTCCCTGGGGATCTAGAATTATGAATCATATGCCACTTATGCAATTATGCAAAGCAGCCTTGAAAGCAGTGGTGGAATATAAATATGAAAAATTAGATTCTCCTTTCACACAATAAATATAGCAAAGGTTAAAGTACAAATTAAGAATCATGTTGAAAAGGAAATATGTTCTGATCTTCATCATAATTCCTTTTGCAAATAGCTTGACAACAAATGCTCTCTCCAAGTGCTCTAGCCGCCTGATAAATTAAAATATGATACCGAAGGTGTATTGACACTTTTAAGCTGATGTGTAGAGGTGTCATATAGCTGAGAGATCAGCTGTCCAAAATGTATGCTTTAATGCCTGATGTTGCCTGCATGCAAGCCCCGTAATGATGATACTGTATTACAGAGCGCTACAGCAACAAAGTAATACTAATAAATTAAGCTACCGCTGATATGTTTCAACTTCAAAAGCTTTTACAGTAAAGTAACATAAAGCAAGTATAAAAAACATTTTAAAGTTCATATAATCTCACTTTGATAACCCATAAGTCTGTTTATCTTTGGGACCGCACATTAGATGTTGTTGCTGTGACATTTATGGATATGATCACTTTACTGGAAGTCATTTCTATTATATAAATTAAGAATGTTGACATGAGCAACAGCTTAAGTATCATCCATGTGGCTTAACATCATAAATCTGGTTAGGTGGCTACTGCAAATGTAGTTTATGCTCTTAAGGCTATCTATGGTTATAACAGAACACAGTTTGCAATAATTTCAACTTAAAATGAAGCTTGGAAGACAAGGAAGAATGTTTTGTTCTACTATACAGGAAATATTTAGTAAAATACATCATCCCATGAAATTACTTAGGCCAACAGACCTGGAATTTGACATAGAACGTTTTGACAAACAGATACATTTTAGAGGTGTTGCAACCTATAAGAAAGTGGAATGCGGGCAGAACCCAATTTTATCTGAGGGAAAGTTGAAATGTATGGGAAATTAAACAATGAATTTTATCTGGTACTTTTTACTTTAAATCTCTTGTGTAAAAAAAAGTACACCCTTTTGAAGTATCATCATTGCTTTAATGTTCTACTTTTTAGCTTTTAATGCAGTTTTCGAGAGATATAACAGGGATATCACACAACTTACAAAGCTACTCAGAAAAAAATATGACTGATCAAAAAGCCTGTTACATCTCAAAGACATTAAACATCTGCCACTTAATGCTTAAAAAAGCTGTTTGAAGAAAAGGGATCTGTTGTTGAAATCATTGAATTGCTCTCAACAAAAGTGAGTCAAAATTATTTCCAATTTAATAATTCCAACAAATGTTAGTCTTATAATTAAGAATATGCTTGTGAAAATGCAAGCTTTTATGTGTATTCTTGTTTGTACTATATACTGTTATATTCATATCTCAGTTATAGAATGGCCTGGGGAGATTCAGACAATGCTGTAGGGTTATATTACTCAAAAGCTGTGGGATTACCATGCAAAACTGGGGAAAGGTAAAGGAAGTCTGGTCTAACTTATCTAATGCCCTGTTAGGTTATAAAGACCAGAAATAATGATGTTAGCGATGACATGAGCGTCAGATCTATTAAAAAGTTGGTAGGTGAATAACAGCTGGCTATTTAAAAAGATTTGCAGCATTTCTATCATGTAACAACAACATTAATATAGGATGAACTGCAGTACAAAAGAAAGTCATGTTTAAATGAGTACTATTCTCACTATTCTCTGACATTTTAGGGCAAAGTAGAACACTTTTTTTCTTTACTTGAACTTATGCTGCTGTTGCTGAACATTCATTATGGAAATTGACCAGTTGTGAAGCCTATCATTTCAGAAAGTTCCATGGTTCAGGCATTGTCAATACTGCCTGTGCCCTTTCATAGCAGGCAGTTATTAAAAGTGAAGTTACTCTCAATGAACTATGCAATACATTACAGATCCAAATCAAATTACTTTGAAGCAGAAATAAAGTCTCACCTTAAAAAATTGGTAGATGCAGTTTGACAAAAGAGACATGCAAAGTTGGCTTTGTATAAAAAAAACCCTGATCCCACATTCCTAGCAACTTTTCTTTAAGCGTGCACTCTACAAGCACCAAGAAGTTTACATCCTGGCTGATTTTCAACATGCTTGCAGAGAATAGAGACTGGAGGTAGTGGGGACAATGCATGCACACAGGAGTTACAGCATTAGTGACCATTCAATAGCTGAAGAAGATCAGGACCGCAAAGAATCAGAAAGGGAGATAGTGTCAGCCTGAGTGGCGATCGCAGCCCTGACCCATCACCACTGGAGGAGGGCATACATGCAGGGAAGTATATCATAATGTGCAAGTATGCTGAGCATACTTATACATTATGGCAAAAGTTCATCCACAGATAGTGGAATTTGGTTACATTTTAATGCAAACATGTACTCTGTGCATCCTATACCAAAGTATAGGCTCACTTAACATAAATCAGTGCTTTCCATCTTTGCCATGTCTCAAAGCCCTAGTGCACTGCCAGTCCACACCATATTCCTGCGTAATTCCTCTATGGTGCCAATCTGACAGAGCCAAGACCCGACAATGAGCATGTCCCAATCTGAAATCTCTGAGCATGGCATGGATGGGATGGTAATTGAGTCAACTGGGAAGCATAAGTAAGGCAAGCACTGCCTGATTTTGGCACCTCTACAACATAATATTTTACCCAGTATGGTCAACCCAGCTCTGTTAACATAGTGGGGGAGGCCCCACCTGTGCCAATATATTAAGGCAGAGCACCCTTGCAGCCCTATTGCTATAGGTATATTTATACATCTAGTATGTTGGTATTTTATCCTAGGAGAGGTGAGAAACTTTTATGATTTATTTAAAAAGATGAAAACTAAGAAGAAAAGAAACCAGAAGAGCAAATTCAGTGTTTCAGCTGATAATTGTAGGTATTCACTGTCTGTGAATCTGCCCAATCCAGATCAGCTTTTGATCAGTGTGTACAAAATCACTCATCTTTTAGGCCCCTTTTACATGGGCATTGCATCTGTCCATTTTTCATCCATCCGTTGGCAGATGAAAAATGGACAGCAATGCATTTCTATGGGCAAATGTATGTAAACAGACAATCATCCTTTTACATACATTTATATCCAATTCCATTTAGGTAAATTTTCTTTAAATGGAACAAGCCTTCATCCTGTTCTGTTTAAACAGAACTGAATAGATGTAAATTGCCACAAGGATGAATCATTGGTTGTTAAAGTGGTAGTAAACTTTGTACTACCACTTGAACCTACAGGCAAGCCTATAATAAGGTTTACCTGTAGGTACTGTGAATATCTCCTAAAGTTGCACCATTTAGGAGATATTTAGAGTGCATGCAACCAATGACATCATCAGCGCATGCGCTCTGAAGGTCCGGCTTACAGTGCCGGATCTTCAGAGCTTGTGGCAGAAATGGTGGCTCCCGCACTCAGGACCGGGAGTGACGTTATCACGCCCTCTGCCACTCATGTAGCCGGAGCCTGCGAACCGGGAGGAAGACCAGGGGAAGATGTCAGCCGTCTCAGCATTGACATTGTGGTGCTGGAAGGCTTTGTACTCAGGTAAGTCTATCATAATGTGCTAGTATGCAATGCATACTAGCACATTATGACATTGCCTTGCAGGGAAATTTTTTTGTAATCACCTGCGATTTACAACCGCTTTAAGGAGCCAGTACCTACCAGTATCCGAACAGCCAGTGGCTCATCCCTGCTCATCCCTGCTGTCAGCCAGGGATTCCCAGCTGACAACAGAATGTAAATAAAGGAACTGTCAGTGAAAAATACCTTCTGGTCTGGTCCTCCTAAAATTCACACCAGAACTTTATTCGAGTACACAGACTTGTCCATATATGGTCATTGATGGCACCAGGTGACCCCGTCCCCTTATGACACTATTGACCAAATATTCACATGTCCATATATGGTCAATGTCATCACTGAGTGACCCTACATCCTTGCTTACATCAGGGGTGGGAGGAAGCTGTCATTTGGAGCTGGAAAGCGACAGGAGCAATCAGGTGTCGGCAGGTGGCGGCTTTTTCTTTGTGCAGATTGGCGGCAATCATTCATCATGATTGACATGGACTTACATTACTGGAAGATGTGTTTGACGATGTATGTACATTTGGAGACATTTTTTAATAAAGGGCTTGTCAAAACTGTCATGTTTTTATTTACATTTTACTTTTTTTCTGGTGAATGAGTAGGGGTACTATGTACCCCTTACTCACTCTCATAGGGGTTTGGTTCTGGAGGCCCCCTTATTGTTAAAGGGATCTTCCAGATTCCAATAAGCACCCTGCCCAAAGACCCCTACAACCCACAACCACCAGACCAGGGTTGTGGGGAAGAGGTTCTTGCCCTCATCAACATGGGGACAAGGTGCTTTGCTGAGGGGTCACCCAAAGTGCCCCCATGTTGAGGACATGTGGCCTTATATGGTTCAGGAAGGGCCACATGCTCACCCCCCCTTTTCTGGCCTACCAAGCTGTATGCTTGGATAAATGTCTGGTATTTTTTTTGGGGGGGGGCCACATATGTAAACTGATGTAAACTGAATCTGTTTAAAAAAAAAGTAACTGAACTGATGATGCCTGTGTGAAAAAAAGCCTTATAAACCTGTGAGTCCAAACATGCAGTTAATAGGTTCTAATAAGTCTCAGTCTAGCAACTAGTTGTAATGCCCTTGACAGACCATCAGTGTTACTAAGCAACAGGTGCCCTGCGATAATCACCCGGGATATTTGACACAGCAATCTTTGTGCTTTTGAAGAAGCAGGGAGAGGCTCTCGGGAAGATGCAGCTAATAACCTTCTTAAAATGAGTAATGTTTGTAAAGAAGCATTGCTTTAAACATTATATTTATTCTGGTAAATAGCCCTGGAAAAACTTTATTGTATAGTGACATACTGCTGTATTTAGTCGCTGCTTTGCAATTGTCGTTGACACTGCTGGCATGATTCATGAGATTATGCTGGGATCAAACCTCTACAGCTGCACTGTAATTAATTAAAAGAATCTGGCTTCACAGGATTATAATGCTATGGACATTTTATCTTCCTACAGGGGTACAATCTAGCATCTTGTGAATTCATTGTATCTTCGAGTTTTGGCCAAGAGATATACGTCAAGTCTCCTTTGGGCATTCCTTAGTACACTTTTTATGGTTCTATTCTGATATTTATTTTAGTTAGGACATTCTTTGAAGTAAGGTTTGCTGAACTTTTACAGGGCATTAATAAATTGCACACTTTTTATTCTCTAACAAATTATATTTCTTTTTAGTACAGTAAATTTAAACATTATGCTGAAATAGAGATGATTGCTACTATTAAAGGCATCTCATCTATTAAACTATAACTGGCAAATGTCATTTAATGTTGGCTTAATTTTTTTTGTTCTTAAAGTGATTGTAAAGTTTCATTTTTTTCTATGAAAATAACAAACATGTCATACCTGCTCTGTGCAGTGGTTTTGCACAGAGCAGCCCAGATCCTCCTCTTCTCATGTCCCTCTTTGGCTCTCCTGGCCCCTCCCTCCTGTTGAGTGCCCCCACAGCAAGCAGCTTGCTATGGTGGCACCCGAGCCATGCCGCAGCTCCGTGTGTCCATTCAGGCATGGAGCCACAGTTCGGCCCTGCCCCCCTCTCTCCCTTCATTTGCTAATTGACTTTAATTGAAAGCAGCGGGAGCCAATGGTTCCACTGCAATGTCTGGACTGGACTGGAAAGTCCCTGATGGCCGAGACAGTCATGGACATCGCTGGATAGAGAGGGGGCTCAGGTAAGTATTAGGGGGGCTGAGGGCTGCTGCTGCACACAGAAGGCTTTTTATCTTAATGCATAGAATGCATTAAGATAAAAGAAACTTCTGACTTTACAACCACTTTAAGATTACTTGTCATGTTGCAGAAGATTTCATGCTGCATGAACTGATCCTTTATGAAATGTATTTTATCTTTGTTATCCATTCAGGAGCACAGGATTGTAAAATACTGTCAGCCAGCAGGGATGAGCCATTGGTTGTTAAGGAGCCAGCATCTGCCTGCATCCTAACAACCAGTATCTCATTCCTGCTGTCAGCAGCAGGAGTCATTGGTTGTTAATGAGCCAGCACTTGTCGGGGTCCTAACAATCAATGACTCATCCTTGCTGTTAGCCAGGGGTCAGCTGGATTCCCAGCTGACAGCAGAATATAACCAAAGGAGCTGTGATTGAAAAAAAATGTGAGGACCCCCCCAAACCATACCAGGCCCTTTAATAAAAACACTTCTGTCGCTCAGCCAGCACACAATTCCCATGATATCATTTGGACTTAAATATCAAAGTGTCTGGAAAATGGCCTTAAAACAGATTCCAAAACTGTTCAAATCTATTTGGTTACATGGGCAATGGGCAGCATAATCAGCCATCGTTCCAAATATTTTGTTATAAGAGGACCATGGTGCTGTTTGTAATTCTCCCAAAATGCTTTATACAGATTGTGTGTCTAAGTAATGTTCAGCAGTGATATATCTTCCCTGTCCTTCTGTGGACCTACCACACTGAAAATTTAGTACAAGGGACTGTGATTCTACAAATGCCAACTGAAAGAAAAAAATAGCACAGTTTTTCCTGGGAAATGCAGGTAAACATTTGTACTGAAGGCCTAAGCTAACAGTTCACTACTAGAAAAACAGCTGCCCTATAGTCATGTCACTATATTTTTTACCCCACAACTTTTGAAAAGGTTATTTTGGCACCAATAATTTGTAAGTGTAAAAGCTGTTATTTAATGGCATTTCCATTGTGGTACATTTTTATTGATATCGTTATCACAATATAAATTGCCACTATCCTACTATCTATCACCCTGATAATATACGTTTAAGGTCACTATTAGGCTGGGTTCACACTGGAACCCACAGCGACTCCTAGCAGGGGTCCAGTGCGTGCTGGTTCACAGTTTCAGGTCCGATTTCAGCTCAAATTTTGGGCTGAATTTGGACCTGAAACGGACCAAAAGACGCACAGCGTCTGTCCAAACCACACCGAGCCCACTGTGGAGATATGTGAACTGGCTCCATAGATTTGCCTGTCAATCTGTCTCAGCTTCTAAACACAGTATACTGAAAAACATATACACACTTTTTGATTAGTGGAATACAATCATTTACCCTTTGGTCCTCTAAGACCAAGTTCCCCAGAAGGACCTTTAAGCCCTGGAAGTCCTCTTTGTCCAATATGTCCTGGTAAACCATTATCACCAGGAGATCCAGGAGGACCCGGTGGACCTGGTTTCCCTGGTAGGCCAGCAGCTCCAGATTCTGGTCTTCGTAGACTGGCTGCCAAGTTTGCTAACTGATCTGTATAAATAAAATTCAAACACACATTTTAATACTCATACAGTATATAGTTAGGTTAACACTTTCTTTTGTATATGTTATATTATTTTGCTATAATGGCTACTTTTGCTTATTTGTATTTATTTCTCCTGTTTGTAAAATACTGATATATTACACAGCACGTTAGAAAGTATTCTCATCAGTCCTTGTCTCCTGAAGGAGATGAAAACCTTATGTCCCTTACCATGGACAGTTTTGGAAAAAGCCTAGTAGTAAAAGGTCAGCCAAAATTGCCATTGTTATTAAATGGAGTTTATTCAATTTATACCAAGAACCATAAAACAGATCTGAAGACGTTGCGGAAGTGACGAAACGCGTACGTTGGAACACAAGGTGCGCTGGGCCATGCTCGCTTGGAACGCACGCTGACACTGCAGAGTCGCGGCTTCCTCGGAGCAGTAGGAATTATTTGCATTTGCTGTATTGGCAAATAAAGCCTGCGAAGTTGGAAACAAGCTGCGCTATGAGAGGTTTCTTCTTTTTCCTGGAGGTAAAGACACATCAGTGAGGACCCACGGTCAGGCAATAGACCGCAATCGCGATTTGACTTCTCTTTGTCATAAGACAAGAGAGTCAATGAGGTCCGGTAAGTAGGGACCTTATCCTTACCTTTGCACATGGTGCTTGGCACCTTTTGAAGCACAAGCACTTTGGAGGACTATTCCCCCCATGCATGGACACTTTGTGGATGCAAGAATTGTTATATGAATTGGATTGCACTTTATATACGACACTGGAACTTTTTCTAACACTTATTAATTTGCACAAGGACATTTAACTTTGCACAAACATAGTGTAATTAACATCATTATTCATTGCACAGTAATCTGGAACTTTATGATTAATGGTTTATTGATATATAATTATGATGATGATGTATGGATTTAAGCATGATGCATTGCACAGATAGAGACACATTTATAGTAGCACATAAGCACTTTTATTTGGATACATTGCACAATTTCAAACACAGGATTGGATAGAAGGAGAATGGTATATATGCACTTATAAGTGGTGGACACCTATCTAGGTAAAGGCGAGTCACTTATACACCTAGCAGGCATTTAGGTGTATCACTTTAATAGCAAGCGCTGTTAACACAGGATTATATCCTAGTGCACATTTTAATAGATACCCCATTAATGGTTATAACAGCAGCTGCTAAAAATTATAATTAAAACTGTGACACAAGGGTTTTTGCATAATTTTGACATAACACAGATAAACTACCAATTCATTAGTGGGTCTCCTTCTTCAGACTGAGCCTTCCCTAAAACCTTACTTCCCCTGTTTGCTGGGGTCTGTTTCTTAATGCAAGCCTTAAGCATGTAATTCTTCACAGTCATACAAAACATCAAGGAGAAAGTAAGATCTGACCACTAATATCTGCACTCTCCTAATTTGCAGTAACAGAAATTAAATTGACCACAATTAGCTCTAAGCTTACAATCCTGAAGTTTGTAGCACTGAGATACTGTACAGTTAGCATGGTCTCACCAGTCACATCTGTACTGTGCTTATCTCAGATGTGATTACCACTTCCGTGACAGTCAGCACAACTTGGCTGTCTTTACTAAGAGTATACCACAATGGCTGGTTTCACTGTCCGGTTGTGCAATTACTAAAGAATCAGTGGATTCCAGTAGAGGACCAGGAAGTGAAATAATCTTATCCTTTTATAACTGTTCATAATCTTAACCAAGATTGTCTTGACTTTTGAAGCTCAATAATGCATTTGCATCCTGCTTGATGACAGCATTATAATTGCAAGGAAACTAACTGATTCCACAGCTACTGTATTCAATTTAACTCTAATCTAATGGAATATAAAGCTGAAGCTGTTATCCAATACATAATATGCATGCTATACAGAATATGTTAATATAGCATGTAACAGCATTTTATATAGAGTAATAGCTTTAAGATAAATTACATGAATTGGGAAATAAAATGCAATTTTTGTTTTGTCCTGCAGTTTAACCTACCTTGTAACACTCTCATACACACTTGTTTGATGTGCTGGTCTGTAGGTTCTCTTCCCTAAATAATGAAACAATTTATTTTTAGAGACTATTTTTAGGCAGAATGAACAGAGAAAGGTACAATATTTTGGAAAAAGGACAGATATAATGAACTGACACATAAGATTCCCATCATCCGATATCAGTAATAAAGGGCAAACCTCCTCATGACACCACCATCAAGGGAATAAATTAGAAGGTAGAAAACAAAAGGATGCTTTTGTTTGTCACTGAAATGTAAAACAACACTAGAAATGTAAGCTACAGGGTTTGATTTGAGAATTCATGCCCTCTTAGTTAACAAAAACTGTTCTATTAGGCCAGTTGTGTCCTACTGTACAACACTATCTCTTGTATATGTCCAGATAAGGGGAAAATATAAATATTGGTAAGAAAACAATTAACAAAGAGATGCAGATACTGAAATAAACAATTAAAGTAGAACTAAAGGATTTTTTTTTTTGCCATCTGTGTCCCATTGGGGATATTTCTCTTTACTTCCCCATAGCCAAAGCAGGAAGCGAGAAGAAATCCCTCTAAAGTGAAGGAATCCCTGGTTTTAACCTAGGTCACCAGAACTAGTGTCCACATTTCCCCTCTAATACTTTGTTGAGGACAACCCAATATGTGAGATTTACTTTCACCTTTGGTGATAATAGGACAAATAGAGAGGGAGAAGCTCCCTAGTGGGACACAGACCGCAATAAAACCTGACAGGTGTTCTAATCTCTCCACTCTGTCCAAAACTAAAAAAAAGTTTTGCCTTTAGTTATAGTTTAGGCAACAGGAAAAGCTACACGTATAAACATAAAAAGGCAACACGCAATAATAAAACAAATTAAAGTAGCTTATTTTAATCAAGCTAGCAATGGACATAATCATTTTTAAGATACCATTATATTAAAATGCAAACAGGTATCTTCTATCTGTGCATATTAATGTACAGGAGGGGGCAATAAGTAATATCCCTAGTGTTGGCCTTATGAAAAGAGCACCTTTTAAATCAGAGAACCATTCCATCCCTATTTATCTAATGTTCCCCCAAGAACAAGTGTCTCAGGGTTGTCTACGTATCTATTTCTACTTGTCCACTCTGGCAAGAAGTTGTTCTCCCAAGAACAATTGGCTCAGGGTTGTCTGTCTATTTCTATTTGTTCACTCAGGCAAGAAGTTGTTCTCCCAAGAACAATCAGCTCAGGGTTGTCTGCTTGTCTATTTCTAATTCATGAATTTAGGTATCATAGGATGAGAATAAATGAGGCAGGAAGTTAGGTGAGAACCTTTACTATATTCTCTGCCACACACACACACACAAAGCATTATAAAAAGTTCTCACCCATGCTCATAGACACAATAGAATGATGACAAAATTATGAAGCTAAGTCAATGATGCTGTTTAATGAATCTAGCTAATGCAAATGGAGGAAAAGGTAGCCAATTACTGTACCATATTAGGAGATTTGTATACAGTAGTAGCTAGCTTATGTTTGATGTTTGGCTTATATATTCTTAGGCTTGTAGATGTGGAATTTATGTTCAGGCAATGAATAGTTTCATAGAGGCCCAACACTCAGGTCAAAAAACTGGATCTGTGGGATTTTGCACAATTTTGTTGCTGTCTTTTATTTTTAACAGGAAAAAAATCACTGATTACTTACTGCAGGACCTTGACCTCCAGGTAATCCAGGGGCTCCTTGTTCTCCCTGCATCCCTCGGGGACCAGATGACCCTTGAGGACCTTCTACACCAGGGAGGCCCCGACTTCCTTCAGGACCACGATTACCGGATTCACCAGGACTTCCAGTCTGTATGCAAAGAAGGGTTTTCATAGTATGCAGATTAACTGGCGGTCACCGGAAACATCCTTGCAAGTATTGTAATTATAAATTGGGGTGGCTTACAAAACCATTTAATGTACCGTAATTTTTTTTATTTAGTCTCGCAAAGCACAATTATTTTTTGTTAAAGCTGAATACCCAGTATGATCTAATTGTATACTTACATTAGTCTAGCCTAGATCACTGTAAATGTGTACTGTATATCTCACACCTAAGGGGCTGCTATGGAAGCTGACAATCACTGCAGCAGTTGGAGCTCTTATAGTGATTGCCATGTTCTTATGGGCCTTATGCCAAGTGGCTGTCCCAATATATATTGACCATAAGCGGTCATTCGCTTGGCACTGTCACTGCAGAATGTCTTTTTTTTTTTAATAAATAGGAGGTATTCCAAGATTGGATGAGGTAGAAATTGTATATATATGTATCTAGTGCCAGTATTGTCTGACAAGGTACCAACATCCCTAGTTCAATAATAGTCCAAACGATTTCTTACAAATGTGGGACTTTTAGGGTGCCAAGTAACTCACAGAATGAACTATACTGTAAAAAATCCAACCATTTAGTACAAAATTATTAATACATGTCCAATTTGAACTTGGGAACAAATACATATTGCATAACATAAAACATAAAACTCTGTTTCATATATTTCACTGTAAACCTTTATTCCCCTTCACTCAACATAACTTGACTCCTACATGGAAACTAAGGTCCATTCGGGGCACTGGACTAAAACAAAAACAAAGTTATAAAATTTTAATTATAGATCCTGTTACCCTTGGGTAACATGATACTTCAAGTGGACCTGTGAGGATGGAAACAGGGGAGCTGCCAGTGCTGACCTGCTTTTTAAAATTTGAGAGGAGCAATTCCAAAAAACTTATATAGTCACCCACCTACTGACTGATTGACTACTGGTATAAAATAACCGTGTCCAGAGATAAAACTAGGCCAGTACACATGGGCCAAAAATCAGGCGGTTCAGCAGGAACCAGCCAGCTTTTGGTCTGTGTGTACAGCTGTCTGTTCTATAGAAGCCAGTCTAACAAATGTTTCTGTTGAATGGGCATGCTGGAAACCCAGCATCCGATCAGCACTCACAGCCAATGGCTGCAAGGCCGCCTCTGATGACGTCTTGATGACGAAACGCGTCAGTTGGAGCCAAGCCAACGTCCTACGCACTTCCGGTAGCAACCCCGTTGGAACGCAAGGAAGTTCCGGTCACTCGGTTCTGAGTTCCCTTCTCCTAAATGTGAGTTACTACTAGCTGGCTGTATTATAAAACGTTGCTTTGTACTAACCCCTCGTGAACACTATATTCCCATGCATGCTACCCGCAATCCATGCAGTGGAGCGGGTCCCGAATCTGGATTGGAGAAAGACTGGTGAAGCCTAGGAATTGGGTAACGCAGTGAGTGGGGTGTATGTCGGAGGGGAGCACTTTCATTTATTGCTCCAGTTACCCACCACCCTGCACCTGTCTACTTATTAATGACCTTTGCATGCAGCACCTTTCCTAGAGACGCTTTTATCTATTTACCGGCCTGTATGCCTTCTTATGAACTCTGACCATTTTAAAGAAGCACTTTTATTAATTGTGCACATTATTGCTTTATTACTATTTTTTATTTAATAATAATATTTTTACCTTGTGTTATTGCTGATTCACATATTGCATACACCATTGTCACTGTCGTTTCATTGTTCTCACAACTATTTTAGCACTTTATTACTTTATATTGAGTTTACATATTTAAAGATATATTACAGGGATTATTTATATATTGAGTGCACTACATTTCCTTTATCTCCTGGTTTTCTATTTTGGAAACACTTTTATACTGCACTAGCACTTTTTCACACAGAGCATAATTGATTTTATAAACACACACTTTTTTGGTCGGGGATATCTGGAACAACCCCTTCCTATACTGAATATATATCTTCTTTGGAATTTAATCCCTAGGCAGCGCCAATACCACCATATATTCTAATCACCACTCTCTTATCTAGCTTGCTAGATCTCGGTGGGGGCAGCAGCCTATGTAACTACATACACCTGTATTTTTACTATATTTTTATATATTTTTATTGAGTAAGCGCCACACCACATACCCCTCTCTTAAACCACCTTACAAAGAAAGAAAGCCATAAGCCCCAGCAGGGAACCTGTATTTTCATAAGGAGAAGTCAGCAATCACAGCTCTCGTATTTCTCTTGGTACCAATAATTGAATAATTTCCTATTTTGGATTTAATCTACATGGAGTTTTTTCATTGTGTCCGTGGGGGTTTTGCTCCTATTACTATCCAAATAATATTGGTGACTTACCTAAATTTAGTCCCTATTTCTATCTTAATTCATTTAGCAATGACCAAATCATTATCAATGAAAAAAATCCTAGAATGTAATAAATGCAGATAGGTCATTACAGTATTGTCAGTATCAGATTCTTTTTTTTTTTAGAATACAGACAGAGCTCACAGAACACTTTACAGAGACAGTATTAAATATAGTTTCTGAAATTTAAATGTAAAACATGCTATTATATCTTAAAGCTTATCAATGGACATTCAGATAAACACAATTACAGTCTTTATTCTCACTTTGGGATCTATGTATAAAAAAATTTGCTTTGCGAATGTCTCGGCATTCATTCAAAAGTCACAAATAATACCTGTAATATATGTGTAATGTCAGTTTCTATTTATTGCTTTTTGCAGGGTGAATATGACATTTCCTAACTTTCAATCCTGAAAGATCCTATTCAACCAACTGAGAATATAGACTAAATCTGTATACATGTAAGTAGAATTGTATGCAAATGTTTTCATTTTTAGAATGTTTATTCAATTTTCTAAACAATAGTGGGGTCAAATCAACATTATTTTTTCCCACAGTGACGAGAAAATTATAATAAGCAGTGCGGGAAATTTTCTTCTTCAGGGTGGAACATTTTTAATAGTGAATGTGGGTTTCTTTCAAGAAATACATTCATTCCAAGATTCAATTAAAAAAAAAATGTGAAGTACTTTCTGTACAAATAATTTTCAAATGAATGTTCATATTACCCCCACTGCTAAATGTAACACCATGAGTACCACAACTACTACTAAATGTGACAGCTTCCTGTTCAGGGTGTCCAGGGTTCCTGTTCAAATGGTTGTGGAGATCTGCGGGAAGGGTGTTTATTGGAATATAGAATCCCCCTTTAAAAATAAGGGGGACCAGATACTGGCCCTCCCCTATGTGAGAGAGTAAGGGGCCCTAAGCAGGCAGTTATCACACTCTACAGTGATATTAATGCCACTGCTAGGTGTTTCACTTCCAACTGCAGCTGGTGATTCATTAGGCTGCATAGTCATTCAATCGGCCATTTGCCAAACCTCCTAAACAATGGGTGAACCTACAGCTCTTCCATAGAGTGTAGAGGAATCCACATACTGTACATCATACATTTGTATTATTTCTTCTTCAAATGTTATTAGCCTATGGTGTTGGTGGCTATTATCTCTGTTGGTTGAATGTTCCTATGGCTTTTTTTTTCTAGGATCAAATCTTAGGGAATATTGCATTCGCCCTGTGAGAGGCAACACTGAGAAACTGACTTTGCTCACATATTACAATCATCATGTGTACTATTCATGACTTTTTCATGACTGTTGAGACGTTCAAAAAGCAATTTTTGTTTTACATAAAACCCCTTTATATTTTCCAATTAATTATTTAGATTTTCTCCACCAGAATCTATGCTATCAACCCCCATAACACATTTGCACACAATCCTTTACACTTCTGTACAATATACACTGAGCAAAATTATAAACACAACAACTTTCTTGTTCACTGTGATGACAGAGATATTTTGAGAGTGATGAAAAGTTCTGTGATTAGAGAATAGCATTAATAATATCACTATGGTTAAATTATCTTACAAGTTCATAGTAGTGAAGCTAAAAAAAGAGCAGGGGGCAGACAATTCATTTTGCCATATCCTTGGAGGTAGACACTAATTTAAGCAAACACAGTAGTGCTAGTGGTCAAAATTCAAATATGACAAAATAGGTCTTAGTTATATGCCTTCAGCATAACCTTCACCTGGTTCTTTCAGTACATGGCTTGTGGACATCATTTAACAATAGAAATAGTGGCCTTTCTATGTCAGCCCTTCATCCTAAAGGGGAAGTTGCACGTTATACCCTTCTGCCCTCTTCCTTTACTACATCTGTTACATTACATTTTTTGGGGAGTGAATACCTAGTTTTGATAGGTACCTACTCCCACTTCAGTCACAGGTCCAAGAAGACTTTGGGGCTATTCACACAGCACAGTGCAGCTTACACATGTGCAGTGGGAAGCCAACTACACAAAGAGAACATACCAGCATCGGGGACCTGAAGACTGGCAAACAACCAGCCCAGGTGAGGACAGCACTGGATTCCTGGACAAGTAAGTGTCCTTTTTATTAAAAGTCAGCAGCTACAGTATTTGTAGCTGCTGACTTTTATTTATTTTTGCTCTCTGGGGTTGAAGATCCTGTTTAAGTGCCAAACAGCTGAAGTTTTCAGATTAGCTCAAATTGGGCTGACAACTACTGTAACCATCTTTCAAAAACATAAGACAATGAGACCAACTTTAAATTTCTGTACTTTCTGAAACCTAAACACTTAAGTCCACTTAAGAATTTCAACCAGAAACAGCGAATAGGTCTTCATATAATCAATAAGCTTTTTTATTTAAACATCTTAGCAGATGGGGTTTATGAAAAACATGAGATCAAAAACTAACAATGTTTTTCTTTGAAAGTATCAGACACAAGTGTCAATCTTAGTTTGTCATTAAATAATGAATACTTACAGATCCTTTTGGTCCTGGATTTCCTATATCACCCTAAATAAAAAATATAGCATATTATATATATTCATATGCATTATTTTTTGTTTTAAACTCTTTTTATTAAACATAAAAAAAAACATAACAATACAAAACAATCAAAAACACAAGTAGTATTCCTAAAATAAGAAAAAACATTAAAAATTGCAAGGGATTCCATGTAGCCCACCATATGCATATAATTACCAGCTTACATTACATAGAAATCACTTCCGGACCGTCCAACATCATTATACGGCAGTATTTGTCGTTGAATACCGTTGTTATGGTAGCAGATAGCTACTATAACCCTGGTATCACTTTAAACAGAGGGGAGCCCACTTTCAGATAAAAGTGGTGTCTGTGGCGGATTTGCCATGAGATCACTTTTATCGGGGTGGGAGAGGTGCCCCCCGCCAATTTCCCATCGTCTTCGTCGTTTCCCATACCCGCCGGTAGCGACGGAGATGATCTGGTCCTCTTGCCTCAGAGTATGGATGCCGAGTGAGCAGAAGATGGTGCCCACATGGCTTCATAGCATTGAAGGGTGGAAGCGACGTCAAACGTCACTTCTGCCCAATACTCTTAAAGGAGAAAATGTATTTTTTTTTCAAATGCCATTTTTTTTTATTGCATTTTAGTGTAAATATGGGATCTGAGGTCTTTTTGCCCTGCTTTTTCTATTACAAGGAATGTTTACAGCGACCTGATTTTTTTTTTTTTAAATGGACGGTGTAAAAATAAAAAGTAAAATAAATGAGAAAAATTTTTTTTAAAGCACCCTGTCCGGCCGAGCTTGCGCACAGAAGCAAAGGCATACGGAAGTGGTACCCACATATGAAAACGGTGTTCAAACCACACATGTGAGGTATCCCCACGATCGTTAGAGTGAGAGCAATAATTCTAAAACTAGTCCTCCTCTGTAACTCAAAACTAGTAACTTGTAGACATTTTTAAACATCACCAATGCAGATTTTTATGTGCCAAAGTTTGTCGCCATTCCATGAGCGGGCACAATTTACTCGGCGTAACATTATCTTTCACGATATAGAAAAAATCTGACTAACTTTACTGTTGTCTTATGTTTTAATTCAAAAAAGTGATTTTTTTCCCAAAAAATTGCGTTTGTAAGACCGCTGCTCAAATACAATGTGACATAAAGTATTGCAATGACCGCCATTTTATTCACTAGGGTGTTAGAAAAAATATATATATAAAATGTTAGGGGTTCTAAGTAATTTTAAAGCAAAAAAAAATGATTTTAACTTGTAAACACCGAATCTCAAAAAGAGGCTTGTCCTTAAATGGTTAAAACATGGATACCTCTCCTGGTCTACCTCCCGACTGTGGTCTAGAGTCCACCCAACCTCTCCATCTAGACCCTACGTATCCCCCCAAAAAAAGAAATCAACCCCTCCAAAGGAAAAACACTATATGGAAAACAACAAAAAAAATTGGAAACTATTAATATTAATTAAGAAGGAAGTACAAGGGGGGCCCCTATGAGGCTACCTCCCTGATTCTACCGAACACTTCCCATTATGTGCTCCCCCCCCCCCCTCTCAACCACCTATTGACCCATTCCAGCCCAGTTTTGGCATTCTATTTAAAAAAAAATATTCCCTATACAACACAAAAAAGGGTAACCTCACACACCCATACATTTCCAACCAGTGACCTCAACCAAGAAAATAAACAGTAATAAAACCATAAATAAAAATAAAAATATATGAGCTATTAGTTATTGATTAAGGGGTAGACCCAAAGAGATCTGCCTATAGCTGCTACCCTGATACCACCCTAACATACCATGTTCCCTTGTCCATCCCCTCGATCCCTCCCTCCCGGATATTCATCCATTCAAACCCGATAAATATATACTATCTCAGTGAGCAAAATCACCATTTCAAGTTTCTGTGAGAGAAAGAAAAAAGGGAGGAGGGGAAGAAAAGGAGGGTAGGCAAAGGATAGAACCGCATGGCCAGATAGGGCTCAACCGAATGACTATCCTTCATCCCTTTACCCTATTGTAAAATTTCCTCCATCTCACTCAACAGCCCCCCCCCCCCCACACACACACACACACACTTTCCCTCCTGAAAAGCATTCTCATTACCCATACAACTTATATAAACTGAGGATTGTTTGAACTCAAGCCAACTTCTCCATGTTCTATGGAATTTTGAACAAGAGTCATTTTGCAGGTGTATTAATTCCTCCATTAATCTAGTACTATCTACTTCTCTAAACCAATCCTTCATAGTTGGTATTTTCTGATATTTCGGGCTTAGTATTTTTGCTGCATTCAATAAGAATGGAATAGTAGATGCTCTATATTTTTCCCTTGGTTCACCTGTGGCATGAAACAGACATTGCCAGGGGTCTTGCCAAACTTCAGAATTACTAATCATCTTGATTAAATTCAATAATTTTTTTCCATTATAACTGAATCTAAGGGCAATGCCACCATATACAGTGTCTCACAAAAGTGAGTACACCCCTCACAGTTTTGTAAATATTTTATTATATCTTTTCATGTGACAACACTGAAGAAATGACACTTTGCTACAATGTAAAGTAGTGAGTGCACAGCTTGTATAACAGTGTAAATTTGCTGTCCCCTAAAAATAACTCAAGACACAGCCATTAATGTCTAAACCACTGGCAACAAAAGTACACTCCTAAGTGAAAATGTCAAAATTGGGCCCAATTAGCCATTTTCCCTCCCCGGTGTCATGTGACTCGTTAGTGCTACAAGGTCTCAGGTTTGAATGGGGAGTGTGTGTTAAATTTGGTGTTATCGCTCTCACACTCTCATACTGGTCATTGGAAGTTCAACATGGCACCTCAGGACAAAGAACTGTCTGAGGATCTGAAAAAAAGAATTGTTGCTCTAAATAAAGATGGCCTGGGCTATAAAAAGATTGGCAAGACCCTGAAACTGAGCTGCAGCACAGTGACCAAGACCATACAGTGGTTTAACAGTACAGGTTCCACTCAGAACAGGCCTCACCATGGTTGACCAAAGAAGTTGAGTGCACGTGCTCAGCATCATATCCAGAGGTTGTCTTTGGGAAATAGATGAATGCGTGCTGCCAGCATTGCTACAGAGGTTGAAGGGGTGGGGGGTCAGCCTGTCAGTGTTCAGACCAAACGCCACACACTGCATCAAATTGGTCTGCATGGCTGTCATCCCAGAAGGAATCCTCATCTAAAGATGATGCACGAGAAAGCCTGCAAACAGTTTGCTAAAGACAAGCAGACTAAGGACATGGATTACTGGAACCATGTCCTGTGGTCTGATGAGACCAAGATAAACTTTTTGGTTCAGATGGTATCAAGTGTGTGTGGCGGCAACCAAGTGAGGAGTACAAAGAAAAGTGTGTCTTGCCTACAGTCAAGCATGGTGGTGGGAGTGTCATGATCTGGGGCTGCATGAGTGCTGCCAGCACTGGGAGCTACAGTTCATTGAGGGAACCATGAATGCCAATATGTACTGTGACATACTGAAGCAGAGCACGATCCCCTCCCTTCAGTGACTGGGCCGCAGGGCAGTATTCCAACATGATAACAACCCCAAACACACCTCCAAGATGACCACTGCCTTGCTAAAGAAGCTGAGGGCAAAGGTGATGGACTGCCCAAGCAGGTCTCCAGACCTAAACTCTATTGAGCATCTGTGAGGCATCTTCACACAGAAGGTGGAGTGCAAGGTCTCTAACATCCACCAGCTCCGTGATGTCGTCATGGAGGAGTGGAAGAGGACTCCAGTGGCAACCTGTGAAGCTCTGGTGAACTCTATGCCCAAGAGGGTTAAGGCAGTACTGGAAAATAATGGTGGCCACACAAAATATTGACACTTTGGGCAAAATTTGAGCATTTTCCCTTAGGGGTGTACTCACTTTTGTTGCCAGCAGTTATTTTGAAGGGACAGCAAATTTATACTGTTATTCAAGCTGTACACTCACTACTTTACATTGTAGCAAAGTGTTATTTCTTCAGCGTTGTCACATGAAAAGATATAATAAAATATGTATAAAAAATACAGAAAAAATTGTGAGATACTGTAAGGCATGTGTCCCCTTGCCCCCACACTCCCTCCAACACAGGGATGATACATTTGGGTTAATCTTATGTAATTTTGAATGGAACATAGTACCACTTAGCAGTTTATAATTAATTTCTTTGAGATAATTTCATTGATTCATAATCTATAGCTTTACCTTTTAAAACTTCTGGGAGGGAGGGAGGGATTTATTGAAATCATGTTCCCAGCTCACCAAAAGGCATGAGGACCCAAAATCAAGGGGCAATCATCATCTTGTATGTATTAGATATACCATATCTATTTATCCCCCTTGGTTCAAGAGTCTTCCCTGTGAGTTGAGCTCACAAACGGGATGAAGAGATTTTGGCACGAAATGCTGGAGTTGCCTGTATCTCCAGACAATCCATGGTCAGGAGCTATACTTACCTCGTAGTGCTAATAATGAGCAAAGGGCGTTCCTATTCATTTTAAATACATCTTATTCTACTTCCCTAGCGGGAAGTAGTTTGTACCTGAGAGAGGCATTAAAGGACTATTATATTGCCATAACATGCTTTTATGTAGGTTGTCCCAAGTTCTTAAAGTCTCTGTTGTAATGGAGGCCAAATCCTTAGACAAATCTCTATATTGCCTCTGCAGCCAGATTGTCTGGCCCAAAGGTGATCCACTTATATTTACTTCCAATTGTACCCATTTTTTATAGGGAATGTCATGTACCCAACTTATTATTCTCACCAGCACTGCTGCTTTATGGTACTTTTCAAAATCTGGGAAAGACAAACCTCCAGTTGATTTAGATCTAACCATTATCTCATAAGCACTGCGAAGGCCTCTATGTTTCCATATGAATCTCTTCATTAATGATCTAAGTATTTTAAAATATGCCCCTGGAATATTTATCGGGAGAACTTGGAAAATGTATATCGCTTTCGGTAGGGCCACCATTTTAATCACATTTATCCTGCCTAACCAAGACAACCCACCACCAGGATATCCCTTAAGATCTTCTCTGATTTTGTTAAGCAGAGGTAGGTATTATCTTGGTATAAGTCTGTTACTGACACAGATAGAAATATGCCCAAATATTTCAGACTCTTCTGCTTCCATTCAAAAGGATACAGAGGTCTGAGGTCCCTACACTCCATTGGAGGACGGGGGTATTTATTATTTCAGATTTCTCTACATTGACCTTTAAGCTTGAAATTTCCCCATATCATTTCAATTCAGTTAGAACAGGGGTCTCCAAACTTTCTAAACAAAGGGCGAGTTTACTGCCCTTCAGAATTTAGGGAGGCTGGACTGTGGCCAGCAGGAATGGAAAATGTTTCTGGCATCAGTGGGAGCAAATAGTGCCCCATCTTTGGTATTAGGGGGAGGAATAGTACACCATTGTTGGTGTCAGTGGGAGAAATAGTGCCACATTGTTGATGTCAGTGGCAAGAATTATGTCCCATTTTTGGTGTTAAAGGGCAGAATAGTGTCTCATATCAGTGGGATGAATAGTGCCCCAAGGGCCAAATAAAGGCATCTGGCTCCCGGGCTTCAGTTTGGAAACCCCTGAGCTAGAATATTAGGGAGCATCTGAGTGGGATTAGATACGAATAGCATAAAGTCGTCAGCGAATGCGGATACCTTATGCTCCTGTCAAGCTGATTCTATACCCTCAATTTCTTGGTTTGCCTGTATGGTTGCTAAAAGGGGTTCTAAAGACAACACAAAGAGTAAAGGGGAAAGTGGGCATCCCTGGCACATATTATTGAAAAGCGCAAAGGGCTGCGGCAAGGCCCCATTCACCTGTACTTGAGCCATTGGTCTGGGGAACAATGCCTCCATCCATTTATGCAGACGCAGGCCCAGGCCAACATATCACAATATCGAGAGCATATAATCCCAGTCCAGTCTATAAAAAGCCTTTTTGGCATCAAGTGATAGAAAAAAAACACTGGTTTCTTTCCTTTTCTAGCTCTGTGCATTAGGAGAATAGTTCTCAATATATTATTCCTTGCTTCCCTTGCTTCCCTCCCAGGGATAAAGCCTACTTGGTCTTTGTCTATCCTATTTGACATAAAAGGCTTCAACCTCTCAAACAATGTTTTTGCATATAATTTAATATCTTTTATAATTAAAGATATTGACCTGAAGCTAGAGCATAATGCTGGGTCTTTCCCTTCTTTGAGAAGAAGTTATATATTTGCCCCTACAGCTTCCATGCTTATCGCCAAACCTCCTCCGATATAATTCATGTATGTCTGAAAATAAGGTATTAGAGTCCCTCTAAACTTTTTAAAGTATAAGGACGTATACCCATCTGGGCCTGTGTTTTTCTACCAGACTTAGTACTGTTATTCACCTGTTCTATTTCTTCTTTAGAAACATCCCTACCTAAGTTGGTAGCACTATTTTTAATAATATACAAATAATAGTAATTTATTTTCCATTTTCTTATGCTCCCTGAGACAGTGCCCTAAAATGACAGCACTACTGATCATCATTCAGTCTTATGCCCTTTCCTTCAAGTGAGACACAAGTAAGCCTGTATTACTATTCTTATGCTGCCTTTTCATGACTGATTAATTCCATATATTTGTCATAGCTTCTGTGATGACAGTGTAAATGTATTGCATGATGTTATGGAGGGACATATAACCAATTTAGAAAAATGTACAGGTCACGAGTTCTCAGTATCTTTAGGCATAGAGCTATCAATACAAGTATATGGATTGAGCAAGGTTGCTCCTGAGAAAAGGACGTATATACAGAAATAGGATATGTTAGTGTCAGGGTTTAATTTAGTGATTAAGTTGTAAAAAGTATGTAAAAAGTCTCTTACATGTTCACCCTTCTCTCCTCCAAAGCCTTCTTCTCCAGGGCCACCCTGCATTTAATATAATACATTTAGTACCACAAACTATTTATTTTCTCAATGAAAATATGATTAATGAACATATACTTTATTTTCATGTATTACCTGTTCACCTTTAGGCCCAGTTTCACCAACTCCACCCTAAAAAGAACAGAAATAAATTAAACACATTAAGCATATCAATATAAATATATATAGTGTATATATAGACATATAACGTGGTTACATTTAAACCTTGCAAATATACCCTACAAACATTATTTAGATGAATTATATATGTGGTTTTATAGATATATATATTTATCTGTATTTTTATCATGTAATAATGTCAAACAGGAGCTACTGGTATTATACAGGTATAAATGCGAGCTTTCATAAATACAAGGTCTTCTTTACATATACAGCCTAGATCTGAGCATAGTCAAGAATTTATGTTAATATATTCTACATTGTATTTCCATAAACTGACCAACTGAGCAAGTAAATGTACAAAGCTGAATCTCCACTCTTAAATTGTTATAATAGTGTAGCATTGACTGATTGGCATGTGTTTTGGTATTTGCCCCTATTGTCTTCTTGCCAGAGCAGAAAGGCCCTCATATTGGCTGACCTGTGTCCCACCTCAATGAATTTCTGATAACTGACACACTGAGGTTGATAGTAGAGGATGTTCACCTTGTAAAGGAAATGTTCACTTCATAGAGGTGGTGTTAGAGGTTGCAAGGGAAATTTAAGAAAAAAAAAAGTTTTTTATAGCACATCATTGGTTATTCAAAATGAACAGTGATGCTCCTAATTTACTAATAATTTCCTTATGCAGGCTATTGGAGGTGCATAAAACTGTCAACATTTTTTTCTAGTCTCCTTTCATGTAATCCTGACAGCACCTTTATCATATGAAAGTCTGAGTGTCTTTTATGAGCACCGAGCTAAGGCAACTGGCCTTATAACCCAAGACTAAGCTTGAAACTTCTGCACTGGAGGGGAAAACATAGAAGTAAATAATTTACAAGTGAAGAAAAGATTATCACAGAGGTCCTTTGGTGACTGGTTCCTCTATAAGCAAAAGGTTAATTTTAAAGTCACTCGCTTAAAAGGCTTATACTTACCTTTTCTTCCTTCCCCTGCCACTCTAATGTGCTGTTGTGAGCAAAGTAAAAAAGCCCAATGTAAACTCAGAGATTATCCCAGATGGAGCATACACAGGTCTGAGGGAACTTGGCCCAGTTGACAAGTTTGTAAAGCAAATCTGTACTTTGGCCTTGCAGGATAAAATACCCCCATCCCAACCCAACCAGCCGAAGAGAACAGTCCTTCCTAATGCTCCCCTGTCGCTTCCTTCAACTTATGAAAAGGAATTCCAGTGTAAGCTCAGTTTGGAGCTTACACAGAGTTAAGCCAATTGGCAAGTACCAGCTATCCATTATCACATAAGATAAAATAAATTAGCCACATGACTCCTATACCCTTAAGTACTAGGTACTTATCTTCATTCTCTGTGGCAAGCATGGTGTGCCGAAAAAGGTGAAGATATTATTTTACCTTGAATGGGAAACACACAGTCACACTTTAAGATCTCAAATAAACAACTGACAGCAAATGTATGTTTTAATATAATAGTTTTATGCAGGTTCTTTATCCATAGTTATTTACAGTGTTTGTTGTGTGCTCTAAATTGTTCTTTCTTGAGACTGTTAGCAAATAAAAGCAAACAAAAAGAATGAGAGAGGAGGTTGAGAATATTAGAAGAATCAGCTGAGATAAATTGATTAAATCCCATGAGCAAAACTACTTTTGAAGATATTCCAAGCATCCTACAATTATAAGGAGCTGTTCTCAACACGTATTTGCATATGTTTAGTAATCAGTGTAGTCAGGAATTGCCAGGGCTGGATTAAAGCTACAGCAGTTTAAATTCTGTAAATCAAACAAATGTAATTTTTTTTACAAATCCCACATTCCCTTGCAGCTGCATAGTCGATACATCAAGAAGGGTTGAAAAGGTAATAGAAAATTAAACAAACTAAAGCAAATAAATAGAAAAAAAGACCTGTCAGACTAATTACATACAGAGTATGTGATCTGACATTAAGTAAATAGCTGACTAACTGTAAGATGTGATGGTACAAACAGAATAATTTTTGTCACTAGAGAACTGGGATCGTATATCACGTTCAGATTTGATTGGAAATGTAATATAACAAATCTGTAAACTAATAGAGAGCTACAGATCTTTTATCATCTGTGGCAGAGATATGCAGATTAACAGAATTATTGATGGGGACTTATTCAAAATAATTCCAGCAAAGTAATACACAAAATAAAACAACAGAATCAAGCTAAATGCAGTAAATAAGATGCCCGTCTTTGCAACTCAGAGCAAATTTCACAAGACTGAAAGAAAATATAGTATTGTTATGACTCCCTAGACATAAAGATTTGTAACAAGCCAAATAAAGACTGTAACTAGAGTAATGGGACCAATTAACGACTGAAAAGGTTATGCCTGAAGACTTGTAATAAGCAAGCCTGGTGAACAGTGACATAACTTTATACATCTGGTTTAATTGCAAGATATAAACCATGACCCCTGTGCTATATTCCTGAACCCCTTTTTCTAAATGCTGCATCCTTAACCCCTATAATATCTTCCCTCCCCTCTTTTGAAATTGCCACACACTTGATCAAGTAATTTTGTGTGTCCTGGTATGGCTTGGAAGGCCCTATGAGCATCCCAGGTGCCAAGCCTTGTTGCAATCGTGTAAAGTGCTGTGTAAATTGGCAGCGCTATATAAGAACCTGAAAATAAATAAATCACAACCTCTGCTACCACTGTCCCTATGCCACTGGGCAAAATATCAACCTGTGCTTAAAGTATATGTAAAGCCAAAACTATTTTTAGTTTTGTGTATAGTAAGGAATGGTCAAACCCCCTTTTAGCAGGAAGCTACTTGAACAAGTGTCTCCACTGGAAGATTTCCCTTCTATAAACTCTACAGTAACAACTCACAATGTTGTATTTCCTTTACTTTCAATGCCAGTGACAATAATCACCAGGAAAAACACAGATGGTGAAGCTCCACAGCAGGGATACAGACAGTAAAGCCTTGTGCACACGGTGCGATGGTCACATGAAAACGGTCATACGACCGCTTGTTGTATGATCATCCGACCGTTCGTACGCGCGATTAGAACAGCCGACGTGCGACGGTCATACAACAGAAGTTGGATGAGCAGACTAGAAAACTTTGATTGTACAACAAGCGGTCGTACGACTGTTGTATCGTGTGTACAGAGAAGTTGGTCCAACAAGTTGTATGTGCAAAAAAGGCATGCTTAAAAGTCAGGAACGCCCGGAAGTGTCCGTTCATGTAAACCTACGTTCCTAATTCACAAATCACATGCACCTGAACTTCCTCTTTATACGCTCATGCCAGGGATCCAGACAAGCATTGCGATCGTGCAAATTGTGCGCACGGATTCAAACAAAGTTTCCCATGACCGTTCAGAAACGCTCACATGTACGCATGCGCAGGGATGTTGTCACGAAACCAAGAGCAGGAGGACTCTAGGACCCAGCATCTCTGTCAGCACATCACATGGACCTTTAAAATGAAGTCAGACTTTGGCTGAAGTGCTTTCTGATCTGCAGCTAGTCCGTTCCTGACACCTGCTATCCGTTATCTGCTGCCTGATCTACTACCTGCTCGACCCGGCTTGCCTTGACCATTCTGCCTTCTCCAACTCTGACCCGGCTTGTTTGACTTCGCTTCTTCTGCCTGCCTGCATCCAGCTACTGTGATTGCTGATCTGCTGCTGCTGTTCCAGCTGTCCACTGCCCAGTGTTCCAGCCTGCCTGCATCCAGTTACTGTGATTGCTGATTGTCTGCTGTTGTTCCTATTCCAGCCCGTCTGCTATCCAGTGTTCCAGGCTTTGCCTTGCTGTGCTCATGAGACCACTGTCCCCACTGTCCTGTATGAGAGGTCTCCTTCTTCAAGAGACAGGCTCAACTATCAGGTACATGGTCTTCATTACAGCTCGTAACACGTCACCTCGTTAGGCTTGGTCATACGATCGCTTAATGCATGTTAGTATGCGAGACACAACAGCCGACATACGATTTTGGACGTCTGGTCATACGACCATTGCATCGCATGTACGGGACTTAATATAAACCTAAAAGGGCTTTGAAACTTTTTCCATTCTATCTGAGGATGGGTTCACATATATGCCGGTCCCGTTTTCATACGTGGCTTTAGATACATTTTAACATCCAGTCATCAGCTGTTTTCAAAAGGCTGAAGTTTACATTTTATTTGCTTTAAAATATATAATTGAGAATAAGGGAACAATAACACATGTGCACGTCCTTACACAATGGTATGTGCGTAATAACTGCAATATTTAGCATTGCACTGTCAATGTCTTTAAGGCTTCATAATAAAAATGCTAGCATGTTCAGTAATCAAAAGCTCTGCCCTCTGTACAAGTTATGTGCAGCGCAGTGATGATGTCACTGCTACATTTATATTGTAATATTTGGGTTTGCAAAGATGTTTGGTGTACACAAAGCGGGTGTTTTATTATCTGTGGCTATTGAGAAATATATTTAAATGAGAGTTTTTGTGCCTGGAGCTCAGCTTTAATGGTTACACTGACTTGCATGTTATCTCAATCCATGCTGGATAGAAGTTAGCAAATGGAAAGAAATACAGAAAATCCCTATTGCTATATTTTCTCATGTATTTGATTCATCCACTGTACTCCTGTAAAAGATAAAATGACCACACATAACCCAATGGCAGCAATGAGGACATCAATTATCTAAATGAATGCAAGGGCACAAGGAAAAAAATAGCATGCAGCTACTCTTGTTATTTACATTTCAAACTTTACAAATGTAAAGTTAGTTCTTACACAACATAAATGATTTCAGTAAAAAAGTTGTTTCTTTTTTAAAATAAAAACTGCAGTCAATTTTAGGTGTGCTATAAGGAATATGGTATCCACAGAGGAGTGATTTTAAAACATAAGTCCCTCTGCTGCTGATCTTTTTTTTACAGTTCATATAGCACTAAAGTCCATTTTTCATAGAATCAAAACTGTTCCTTTGGTGTAATATTCCTATATTTCCTAATCAGGGTTGCATTATTTCATATATAATAGTCAGTGCAATTTCTGTGTACTGTAACATATGCTATCCATGTCTGTCATCAATTACAATCTCAATGATGTCTCATCTTTCATCACCTCAATCTAGAGGTGTAAAGGTGTTTCACACAGCACCATTCTGTGACCATATATTGCAAGCAATCAAACATATAAACCAAGGAATGTCGGAGGGACTTTATTTACTCTATTTTAAGCATAATTTGTCCTTGAGGTAACTATAGGCATTATATTGTAATTATGGTAATTTTGAAATTATTTAACCAAACTTATTTGATAATTTAATGCATCAGTGCAAATAACTGCAACAGCAATCTTTAGAAAACCAGTTTCTAAGAAAAAGTTAACTGACAATGATGTAGTTCTCTCAACTATGTATACTGATAGTAGGGATGAGCTGAGTGTTTGGTCTGAACATTTATTTATTTTATATTTATTTATTGCAGGTACTTATATAGCGCTGTCAATTTATACATCTCTTTACATATATACTGTATTATACATTCACATCAGTCCCTACCCTCAAGGAGCTTACAATCTAAGGTCCCTAACTCGCATTCCTACATATACCCAAGCCAATTTAAACAGGATCTAATTTACCTACCAGCATGTCTTTTGGAGTGTGGGAGGAAACCGGAGTACATGGAGGAAACCCACGCAGGCACAGGGAGAACATGCAAACTCCAGGCAGGTAATGTTGTGATTGGGATTCAAACCAGCGACCCTTTTGCTGCCAGGCGAAAGTGCTATCCACTACATCACTGTGCCGCCCATAAATGTTTTTATTTACTGTTTACTTTTTCATGAATGAGTAGGAGTACTACATGGGGGGGTAGTATCTGGACACCCACCTGTTAAATGGGGCTTTCAGATTCCAGATAAGCCTCCCCCTGCAGGCCCGCACAACCACCAGGCAAGGGTTGTGGGGAAGATGCTCTTATCCTCATCATCATAAGGACAAGGTGCTTTACCAAGGGGGACCCCAAAGTTGAGGACATGGCATACTCCCCCCTCCCCTTTTGCAGCCAGCCAAGCTCCATGCTTCAATTAGGGGCCTGGAACAGATTTTGGGATGGACCCCACAACTTTTTTTTTTGTTTTTTTTTGCGTAGGGTCCCCCCTTTAAAAACCTTACCAGATCCAAAGGGCCTGGTATGGATTTTATACCAATGTCAATATTCCCATTGCACACGTTCCTGGAATGGACTTGGGGTGGCAGCTTCTGCAGCAACAGCCAGCTGAAGACATTGTTCTGTGGTATAGATTTTGCCATTACAGCAAAGAAAAAAAAACATTTTGAAATCCCCCAAAGGTACCCCAATATACTTGTTTCCTGACCCCCTCCCCAGTAGTGAAAGCTGCCCTTTCCCATAACTTATCCAGATTGTCACAACATCACTTTTACAATGGAAAGCTATACAGAACCTTTCTAGGTCAGTAGTGCCACTTACCATGTTTGGCCCTGTGCTGAATGATAATGACTCCTGACTGACAGTTGCTGCAGTCACAAGGAGGCATTCCCTTCTCATCTACTCTGTGATACAGTGAACAGCACTGCTGGGAAAGAAAATTCTATACAACGTTCCCCCACAGAGCTGTATGCAAGAGATAGGGCATGTAGCAGTAGGCAGAGGAAAGGAAAAAGTTATGGGGTTGATTTACTAAAGGCAAACAGGTTGAGAATTTGCAATTTGTCAGGGAATTTTTACTTTTTTTTAAATTTTACTTGCAGGTGATTGTATATACTTTGCAAGGTGTATTTTCACCACATTCACTAAGCTAAAGGAAAACCCCCTTGCAAATTGAAAATTTCCTTGCAAAGTGAACAGCCTATTTGCCTTTAGTAAATCAACTCCTTTGAGCTTACATTCAGGTGGGTGCATCTTCCAGATCTAGGAACAATTTATTATTAATGAGAATTGCAAGTAATAATATTGCTTGGGGGTGGTATAGATATTGATTTGTTTTCTTCTCTTCTGTGATCCTCAGACCAAAATCAATCATAGATTTAAAAAGCCATTTATAAATAATGCATTTAAATAACCCAAATGGCTTGCCACATGGCCTTGCTCTTACAAAGAACTATACAAATTGTATGCAGAATATAATCTTACAAAATAACATACAATATAATATTAACTGCTTTTATTGTTTTCTACTCATGGTCATCATTTTCCTTTACTACTAACCTAACAATTCTGGTACATGTGCTGTGCAGATGTTTTTGCACCACCAAGGGATGGAAATTACGGTATGTTTGGTCTTTACCTTTGTAAGTATATATAACTAAAGTGCACTCAGTAAGACTAAACCTTCAGCAAACGGAATTAAACAAAAAATAAATAAATAAAAAGAAGACACATTGAGCACAGAGCACTAAGCCATTCATTGAATTGTACAGACAGAAGTGAATGCTCCGACTTCTGTCTGTAATAGATCAAAGGATCATAAAGATTATTAAGAAAATGAAAGATGGATATAAAGTATAACATAAGCAATTCACTATGAAATATAACACAGGTAAACTAATGAAGAGAAAAAGAAGTATGTGATTTGTAAAAGGCTTAGCAATCAACATTTGTAAAATTAAATAATATATCCCCATGCTGTCTAACAAATCTCTATTATAGATTTGCAGAACAGCTAAAACCCTTATTGAATCACACAACGATACATTAAAACAAAAAAAAATAATATTCACGGATGTGGTGACAATAATATGTACAATTATCTACAGTATTTGCATTATTATTATTTTTTATTTTACCCAATCGGTATTCTCTTTACTAATAGCATTTAGTCTATGCACCACAGTATTGAGTAAGGCTGGTCTGCACTCCTTCAAAAAAAAGGCTATACATCTTCCAAGTAAGCTGTGTCATGGACCAAAGTTACAGTTGTTGTAAAGGATTTTTTTATATATATATAACAAACATTTCTATGCTTCCCTGCTCTGTGCAATAGAATTGCACAGAGCGGCCTTGATCCCCTTCTTGGGTCCCCCACTGGCGCTCCTGACTTCCCTCATTTGCTGGTTCCCCAAGTAGGAGGCCGATTCCCATTGGGGCACTTGTGCCGACTCGTTCCCTAGACCCGCTTCTGCATCCATTAACACAGACAGTGGGACCCTGCCCCGCCCCCGCTCCCTCGCCAGTTGGTTAACAAGAGCTTGGTTGACAAGAGCTTTACAAGAGCCAATAGCTCCCGCTGCTATCAATCTGTAGTACTTGGATAAATTAACTCATAAATCAAAGGATATGTTTAACTAATATTAGCTAAACATTTCTTTTGGATTCTTATGAATTTAAATAGTTGGACTTGGATTGTTTGGCACTCTTTCTTATGCAACTGTATGCAAACTACTCAATTTGGGTGATGACTATTTTTCATGGACCTCCTTTTTTGGGTGGTCATTTAGCTCCACTTGGGTTCTCACTACTTTTGGTAGAGGATCCATATACTGTGCTTCACCCCCACCTCTTGGACTGTCTATAACAAATCACTGCTCTTTACAATATTTACAAACACATTTTTATATTCACCATAGGTGAATTTAATGGCTTTGCATCACTGTAAACGATGTTTGCAGCAACAGTTTACTGCAAGTAAATGTCATTGCTGCCATTACCTGCATTTAAATGACATCAAAAACAAACTAGCTAGTTGCAAATTATTTGAAAAATAAAACACCAGATTTGCCATGGAAGTTAAGTCTAATTTTACATCAAAGAGCTTCTCAATTAGCTTCTTAGCAGGGAATACCCAGAATCCATATCTTGCTAACTTTTACCTAATTTTACCTTTGACATCTCTAGAAACAAAAATAACCTGCTGAGTTTTGATTGTTGTAATTGCTGTACCAAATAGACTGCTAATGTGAAAAATTATTTAATGCACAGAGTGTGCTAAAAGTGTCAATTTCACATATTTTTAAATTATTGCAATGAAATGAGCTTCATACATATCTGAACCCAAAAACAAAATGTTATATATTGCAGTTTACAAGTTTTCAGATTTGGTGGCTGTATTAAAGAGGAACTCCAGGCTCCTTCAGAAAAAAATAAAAGTCAGCAGCTACAAAAACTGTAGCTGTAGACTTGGAATATTAGGGCACTTACCTATCCAGGCATCCAGTGGTGTCCTCACCTGAGCCGATTATTCAATCAGCTATCTGTTGCTGGTGCCGCTATCTTGACTAATGGAAATCAGTAGCGCAACCTTGCAGCTTCACAGCCAGTTTCCTACTATGAATGTGTGAATGAGCTGCATTCTTTTGGGACCTATGAAATATCCCAGAAGGCTTTTAGAGAAGGGGTGTGCCAAACTTCTGGGTCAGTTCACTGTGGCGAACTGAGTCAGAAGTGGGAGCAGGTACCTGTCAATACTAGGTACCTGTCCCCCCCCCCCCTCAAAAGGCGCCAAATGTGCCAGCAGAGGGGGGGAGGCAGACAAGCCTAGCTTCCCTTTTGTGTGGAGCTCCACTTTAAAATTATTTTTTCATACCTGTTGTTCCTATTGGAAACCTTGTGTCCTCATAACTTCCTCCAAGATTGAACTGAAATCTTGAAAAATCATCTTTCACAGCTATCTTCTGTAAACTCCCTCTATGTAATTGATGAGTGGGTGGTGGTGTTCGTAATCCAACCAGGCGAGCAGACTAAGGTGACAACACCACTCTTCCATAGATAAGGTGGGGAGTAAGTGTTGTCATACCAGAACAGGAGTGTGTTACTGTCAAGATGACCGGGTTAAAATACAAATAAATAAAGCCTGAAAAATACAACCATAATGCAGTCATCACCGATACCTATCGCTTAGGAAGTGGGGTGGTTGTTAGGGAGTTGGGTGAGGGCAAGATGGGAGTAAAGGGTAAGTGAAGGCAAGGTAGTAGAGGGTGGGGTGAAATAGGGATTGTGGGGTGGGAGAGTTGGAAAAGGCTGTGATCACTGGGGGGAAGAGGATGGGGATAGGGGGGTTATTGAGAGATATGGGGGAGGGAAAGAGGAGGCAACAGGCAGAAGTGACAACGGTGACTACAGGCACGGTACAGGAGACAGCCAGAGACTGCTGGCATGGTACAGGAGACAGCCATACACTGCAGGCATGGTACAGGAGACAGCCAGAGACTGCAGGCTTGGTACAGGAGACAGCCAGAGACTGCAGGCATGGTATAGGAGACAGCCAGAGACTGAAGGCATGGTGCATGAGACAGCCGGAGACTGCATGGTACAGGAGACAGACAGAGACTCCAGGTATGGTACAGGAGACAGCCAGAGACTGCAGGCATGATACAGGAGACAGCCAGAGACTGCAGGCATGGTACAGGAGACAGCCAGAGACTGCATGCATGGTACAGGAGACAGTCAGAGACTACATGGTACAGGAGACAGCCACAGACTGCATGCATGGTACAGGAGACAGTCAGAGACTGCATGGTACAGGAGACAGCCAAAGACTGCGTGGTACAGGAGACAGCCAGAGACTGCACAGTACAGGAGACAGCCAGAGACTGTAGGCATGGTGCCCGTCTCTTGTCCCAGCCCTGAGTGCAGGGATTGGGGAGAAGCTCAGCGGCCACAATGTTTATGGTGGGGGCCACAACTGAAATCTGGGGAGCATCCCCATAGATCTGGCCATGGAGAGCAGGGCGCATCTACTGCCTCTTGTGAGAGAGGAGCTGGCCAGACAGCACACAGAGGAGAGAGAGCCCCGTGTCTACATACAGAGCCCCTCCTGTCTCTGCCTCGGCATTAAGCCAGGGAGAGCCCGGATCCAGCGCTTTGTGTGACCAGGAGCCAAAGTTGGAGGTGGGAGGTGTGCAGCGAGGAGACAAGTCTGGTGGACTGTTAGGGCAGAGAGCCTGGCAGCCTGGCCCACCAGGCAAGCCTGACCTTAGCGATGCCACTGGGAAGAGGAGCCGGGGAGGCTCCCAAACTGACGTCACTTCCGGTATAGGAGCGTTTACGCAAGTACTGATACATAGTGAAAATGCCTAGTATCGGCACCGATACAAGTATCGCTATCGATGCAACCCTAATATTTACCACATTACATTCAATTTGACAACATCAAAACAAAAAAAATCACTAAACAAATTAACTTATCAGAAAAAAAAAATAAAATTATATTTTGCACACATTGAAGACAAGGGTATTATGTGCGACTTTTGCATGAATGCTAATGCATTTGCACAGCAAATGTTTTATTAATCAACACCAAAGTGTTAGCCCTTGTGCATAATCTGCTTTATGCTATAAAATGACTCTTTGGGTTTAAGTGTGTCTGAAAAACTTTTGAGAGTCCAAAGTCTTTTGACTGTGTACAATCTGTGGGCAGGGGCAGTCTGCTTCCTCCAATGAAGGTGACACCCGACCAAAGCAGCATCACAGCCTGGAGGAGAAGTTAGGGGAAATTCAGTTTCTCTCTTCCTGGTTCTTGGAGACAGAGTTCTGGTTGGCTACACTGCGTCCAGGTGACCCTTGGCGGCCATCTTAGGTCAGCAGAGTTTTTTTTAAGTCCCTGCTCCCCAGGTTTTGGCATGCATTTGGGAGTGGGTATTGTAGGGACTAGTATCCCATCTGTAAGGGATAATACTAGCATCAGGGAAAGGTTCCAGATGAGAAGGGAAAGCGTAGGGTTCACAACTTCTCTAGACTTCTTCCTGCTTGGGCACGAGACGGCTAGGCCGCATTCTGCCCCTCCTAACAGGCACTGTCAGTTTGTCTGAAATCTGCTTCTCTATATGCTGCTGGAATTTGTGAGTGTTCCCAGTTGGGCTGTCTTCTCGCTGGGTTGTTTTGAACTGTATTTGCTTTACTTCAATTCAAGTTCTTTACATTGCAACAGGACAGTGTGTGTTATTGTCGCCGCACCTCACTGCACCCACCTACAAGTTTATACTATGATTTGGCTCAAGCTCTACTTTGATATGCCTAGTACCTAAAATTAAGCACAATGTGCGCTCTATCTTTTATTTCCAAATGTCTTTGCTTCCCAAGCTCTCAAAAAACCCAATAAATTATTTAGCAATTCTCACTTTTTTCACTTTCATTGTGAAGCAAGACAGGTTACGTTACAGTATTGTTAACGTACACATAGTGTTTATATTGTTAAAATAGTTTTAGTTCTTAATAGGAGCTTCTGTCATATTTTAGGTTGTCAGTAAAAATGTACCCTGTCAGAAAATGTTGTACATTTTGTCATTAAAAAAGTATTGGGGAGGCTGGCAACCCTTACACTGGGAGTAATGGAATTCAAATTGCCACATAGATAGAAATTCAGCTTTGTTCTTCAGTATATGTATTATTCAGTTTCTTGACGTGTCTGCTTTTAATATGAATTTGGTTTCAGAATTGGGGACATAGACCTTTTGACCCTAACACAAGGCATAGCACCTGCAAAAAGATGTCTGGAGCCACCCTATCCCCTTTGTTATGAAAGTAACATGAGAGTTATATAAGCACCCCTATATATGCAACTTTCACAACAGCTAATTAGACACCCCTGTATATGACACTATATTAAAATGAAAAGTAAGCAACCCTGGATATGAAATTAACATGAGGTCAAATTTAAGCACCCCTGTATATTAAGTTACAATAAGAACTAATTAAGTACCCCTGTGTATGAAAGGAACATGATAGCTAACTAAGCACCCCTGTATGTCAATTTAACAGGTGAGCTAATTGAGCCCACTGTATAAGAAATAAACATGAGATCAAAATTGAGCACCTTGTATATGAAATTAACATAGGGGTACACTAAAGTATTGCTAAAGGCAAAATGTTTTCTATAATTTTGGATGGAGTGGCGAAGGATTAAAACACCTGTCAAGTTGTCATTGCTGTCTGTTCCCCACTGAAGAGATTTACCCCCTCTGTTTGTCCTGGTTACCTTTGTCACTAGGACTGAAAGGAAGGGAAAACTAACATTTTGAGTTGCTAGTAAAAAAGAATAAAGAGGAAGTCTTCCAGTGTGCACAGAGTGGTTAGCACTTAGCAGCACTAGGGTTGTCGGTTTGACTCCTAACCACTGCACTACCTGCCTGGAGTTTGCATGTTCTTCCTGTGCCTGCGTGGGTTTCCTCTGGGTACTCCAGTTTCCTTACACACTCCAAGCACATACTGGTAGGTTAATTGGCTCTTGTCTAAATTGGCCCTAATATGTGTATGTATGAATGTTAGTTAGGGACCTTAGATTGTAAGTTCCATGAGAGCAGGCACTGATGTGAATGTACAATACATATGTAAAATGCTGTGTAAATTGATGACGCTATATAAGTACCTGTAATGAATAAATACATTTACCTAGCTTTGGAGAGATTATCTCTCACTTGCTGTTATATCTACAGAACAGTGAATGCATGTCTATTGAATTGGACACAGGTGGCTGAATTTAAATCAGTGTATGGCCAGCTTATCTCTATCTAAAATGGGGAAAAAAAGTATAAAGCTATACTTTAGGCACATGAGTATATGCAGCTGGGAGGCTGATTTACTAAAGGAGTTAAAAATCTTCTTGTGTAAATATTAACGTTATTTTATAAGCAAATTGTTGTTTATTTATTTATCTGCAAATAATTGAATGTTCAAAGTGAATAGAAATTAGCTCTTCTCATTAAATTAAGTAAATATTGACAATTTACTGTGTGAAGATTCTCAACTTCTTTAGTGAATCACCCCAATATGTGAGCTATTAAAATGCCCTTTAAATAAAAGCTATTTTTTTTTATCTGAATGGGGATGCAATTCTCATTTTAAAAAAATAAAGGATTTTAAAAGTAATTTTACAATTCCAAGACTTGTGCACTCCATTTGTGACCTTGTTTTTTAAATAATCATGGATACTAATGAAAAATGTAACAAGTGTGTACAGCTATATTAAATTCTCAAATGCACTCTCTGCTTTCTCCCAATGTAGTTCTCACTGAATCAATAAAATAACAATGCTCACATTCACAGGAGTTAAACTATTTACCACTAGGATGCCATTAAGTTCAAATATCACCTTCATCATACAAAATTATTCATTAAGATTAAGATTTAGAATGGAATCTTGCAAGTGTCCCGTGCTGCATTTTCTTTATAGCTGGAAGAAATGGCATTGTTATGCTCATTGTTATCATTATCTGTGCATAATTTGCCAATGTTCCAGGTCTATCCCAATTATGCATTTGTAGCCAAAAAGTGCTGCTTCTCATTTTCTTAATTACATGTCCTCACTGTTACCTGCTGTCTAGCCAGCAGGAATAAGCTCCTTTGTTATAAAGTCAAATGTCAGTACAATGGTGTCATGGTTTTATAGAAAAAAAGCATCTACTACACAGGATATTGCTTACTGTTAAAAAAATAAAGATTAATCCATTCAAAACATTTAGTTTTGGTCAGTTACCTATAGGCGCAGCCTCCCTTTAACTTTTCATGCCAGGGACACTGCTGGTGAGCTCTCATGAGCTGAATTTCTAAGTCAGGCCACCTGGTATGGCCATTGTGGTGAAGTGAATGAATTAATTAAATTCACACATTTTCAAACATGTTTTACATAACTAAGAATAAAGCAGAAGAAGTGAGAACCCTTTTACTGCAGGAGAAGAGGGACTCTTTAAATTGAGAGGAAGCCATATTATTCAATGAGATATATAAGACACCAAGTGATTGATTCATTGTGCTTGGGTACTTACTCAGCATGGGAATATTAGTTTTGGGTGGGCTGACCCTTTAAATATACAGAGTTATTAGTTGACACGTTGCGTCAAAATTTCTATATATTTAAATTACAATTAATCACCATTAATAATGCAATGTGCTGGTTGAAGCTTTATTTTGCAGTTATGGCTTTGGACCGTTTAGGCTTTCTTTTAAAACCAGTCGTTTATCAATGTGTATGTTTTGTGTAACACTTACCCTGTCACCTTTAAGTCCAGGAAGACCAGGGGGTCCTGGCAAGCCTAAGAATCCAGGATCTCCTCTAGAACCCTTAAAAAGAAATCACATATTGGAGTTCAGCAAACAGAATATACATTTTGAGTGCATAGATTGCGGTATTATAGATGAGATGTAAACTTAATTACTTTAAATAAAGAAAATCAAAAATAAAGGAGTCTGAAAAATGTATTCTGTCTTTCCCTTGTGAGATAAACCCCAACTTCCCCCCCTTCCCAAGCCATGATTTACATTCCTCCCAACATTCTTTCACAAAGGACTGTGTATATGTCCTTCTGTTGCTGCTGTGCTGTGTAAATAGTGGCTAGTCTGCAGTGAATGAGGCTATTCATAGCTGTGCTCATTAGATCCAGACATAGAGCATCTTTTGCTTTTCTGTCCATAGCTACATTTGCTTCCTGAAAAAAAGATTCTTAAGAGTTTCTCTATAAGATTTATATATAATATCATTGTTAGTATACAAAAGTGTGTGCATGTGCTTAATAGATCATGGTACGATAATAGAATATTATATAGTATAGTATAGATTCTTGATCAAGTAGGTAGGCACTTAAAAAAGTGACTTACTTGTTTTCCAGGTGGTCCAGGTGGGCCAATGGGACCTGGCTCTCCTCTGTCACCCTTAAAAAGAAAAATGCAATATACTATAGAATGCGTGTTATAAATAGGTGTATATGAAACAATTCAGCATTTACATACTATTCTGTATATTGACACTGAAATTACTTGAATAGTAACTATATTGCACCAAATCATTTCCAATACAATCTACTATAGAAAACATAAAGAACGTTCTAGCACTAGGTATTCCAATAATATGAACATTTAGTAATTTCCATACAATGTCATTTAAATTAGCCTGTAATTAATTACAGCCAGTTCTTGAGCTTTGTATGGCTTGAACAGCACTTATTCATTAATGAACATTTGGTGCTGCACTGGATCATTTAAGTTAATTTAACTGTATTTAAATGACATTCTCAGACTTATTAAATAAGGCCCAGTGCAATATTAAAAGTGCAAATCAGAATCAATATTTTACTAATCTGACTGCTGCAAAGCACATTCTTCATTCCACACAAACATGGTGTGCATCTTCTCAATCTAATATATATGTTTATCGTTAAATGTATCTCACAGAGATATCTGGAGGATATAAAAAGACATCCTGAGAAGATTTGGTTTCTATAACCTCCATAAACTTCCTGTTCACATTTAAATTACTTAACCTATGCAACAGGAAGCGCACAAAGCAGAGCAACATACTGTATGACCATTTAGGAATCATCACTCACAGAGAAATGTGTAAGAGGCATATTTAAATTACCTATTAGAAAATAGAATATTACATACAGTATATATATATTTTACTTAACTGAACTGTGCTCATGCTCTAATTCTAGCAGGAGGTGAAGCTACCGTTTGAGGGTTTTTAATACATGCTGTTTGGCAGTGGTTAGAATGGTTTGTCATCTAAAATATATGAGATAGATATATAGGATAGCTTTTTATGGTGAAACTAGAAGCAGGTTTGGGATGATCAGGAATTGCAATGTCACGTGTCCTTTTTTTAGGTTTAGGAGTTTTAAATAATTAATAAAGGTAAAACCTAAATAATAGGCCCAATCTATAACTAAAATATGATTTTTTCAAATTCTTTCTTAAACATAAGCAGTACAGTAGTTGTAGTTTTTAGATTTACTTAATGTTGCACAATAATTGTCCTTTCACTTGCTTTAATGCTTTTCATGAGTTGTCCTGTTCCCATATATGTGTCATTGCTGCAGAGCTATATAGTACTCTTATAAATTCAACTAACATGGTATGCAAGTGTAATGACAGCAGAATTCCATGGGGTGTGTTTTCTATTAAAAATTTCAATCTCAATCTATTTTTAAAATAGAAAGTTATTTTGCATTAAAAAGTGGCATTACTTTTTAAAATGCATTGGAAAGCTACTACTTTACTTTTTTTCATAGCAGAGCAAATTATTTGTGATTTCAATAGTAGGAAAAATGATCAATATCAGCTGCACATGTCACACCTTCGTCTGAAATGAAATGCTGCAGTGAAGCAGGTTCAAATGGCCAACTTCTAAAATCCATCAAGACCTTTATTATTTGTATTAGGTAAATAAATAAACAAGGGCTTTATTTTATGTACCCAGAGTTATCAAATGATGATATCTTGATACTGACAGGAATATTTGGGTCAAGGAACAAGCAAGATGTCCCCAAATTTATTACTGGGATACACATTATCAGCCATATTGGATTTTGGAGACAATAGTCTATAGTTCAAGAATATGCAGCTTGGGTATAAATGCAATCATATCTGTGAAAATAATACTGAAAATACTGAGCTGATCAGATTATTATAATATTAGCTATCATCCATATACTATGGTCAAACTATGTTAGCTACAATACAAACCGGGTTGTGTTTGCCATAATGGCACCTGAGGCCAGTGCCTAGGAAAGCAGGGAAAGGGGAAAGCAGCACTAGGCCTCCAGCTACAATCTAGTATTTACAAATTTTGTTTCACTTGACATTTGTGGTTACTTTCAGAAGGAAAACTGTAAGGTGAGGGCGTTGCAAGGGTAATTTTTAGTTAGAAAATTCACTATAGTTCAGGGAACATAAAGCCATCTTGTAAGAGGGTGTTAGGCCTTTAGGTTCTGCTCTTTGAATATCAAGTAATAGGCCTGTCAGTTATTTTACCAGGGTTTTAAAGTATTTAAGGGTCAGTGGGATGATTAGTAGGAGTTGTCGCAAGAGCAAGTGCAAGCCCCACATTAGGATTGGCATCACGTTTCACTGTTTCATAGTAAGTGGGAACAAATTATTGGAAAATTACTTTATAGCTAACTGGTTTAGAACAGAGGGATCCGTTACTCTTAAACAGGATCCTGCCTGAATGCCTACGCATTGGTGAACACCCCTACCCATAAAAAAGGGAACAGACTTATGTTGGAAATTTGTACTAGCCACTTTGTTAGGAGCCCCCGTAAAAATAAATTGTGATGTTTTCTAATATGTTTTATTAAGTAAAGTTCTTGAAATGTAAGCCAAAACTTACTGGACATTCTGGGCTTGATATACTAAAACCTCTGAGTGCAAAATCTGGTGCAGCTGTGCATGTCAGCCAATCAGCTTCTAACTTCAGCTTGTTCAGTTAAGCTTTGACAAAAAAACTGGAAGCTCATTGGTTTCTATGCAAATCTGAACCAGATGTACTCTCCAGTTTTAGTAAAACAACCCCTCTGTGTCTGTATGAGCTAGTATGAAGAGAAAGTGAAATAACAAAGTAACAAAGGTGCCTAGCACCCCTTACAGCTGTTTGTGTATAGAGGCCTGGATCTATCCTGTGATGTTTTATGGGAGTATTGAGTAGGGATGGGTGAATGGTTCGGCCCAAGCATCAGTTCAGGCCGAGCATTTGCCCGTTCAACAATTCGCTAAACACCACCAAATTTGCAGAGTGTTTGCCGGGTGTTCGCCCCGACCAACACCCTGCAATGCACTGAGCGCTGCACAGTGCAACCTGCAAAGCTTTGCCAAATCAGGGCGCAGTGTAAGCTGGTTGCTAAAGAGCGGGGCCAGGAAGCCGTCCGCAGCATCCTTAACAACCGATGAGTCATCAGCTGTCAATGGCTTTCCCCACTGATAGCTGAACAATAAAAAAAAGCACCGGTTAAAAATTAAAGAAAAAAATGGCATGGGTTCCCCCCCAGTCCATACCAGGCCCTTTGGATCTGGTATGGATTTGGAGGGTAACCCCACGCCAAAATTTAAATAAAACCGTGTGAGCCCTAAAACCTGTACCAGATGCTTATTCGGGCATGCAGCCTGGCAGGTCAGGAAAGGGGGAGACAAGCGAGTGCCCCCCCCCTCCTGAACCATACAGGGCCATATGCCCTCAACATGGGGGGGTGGTTTGACATTTCTTATATAGATAAGGGGCAGTACCACCAGGCCACTTCCCCCGGTGGCACCACCCCTTCTGACATCACATGTCCAGAATGCACCAGTCCGTGATATCAGAAGGGGCGGTGCCACTTGGTGACATAGCCAGGTGGCCCTGCCCCTTACCTCTATAAGAAAGCGCAGAGCAGGTTTTTGGTGGGAGACTTCCCATGAGGCAGGAGCATTTTTGATTTTTCGAGTCGATGGGCAGCATGATTGATGGTGGATTTACATCGAGGGATGCTATTTTTTTATTAATAAAGGACTTGTCAAAAACTTGTCTCTTGTGTTTATTACTTTTTGACACTTTTTTGGTGAATGGGTAGGGGTACTATGTACCCCATACTCATTCACATGGCGGGGCAGGAATCTGGGGATCCACTTGTTATAAGGGGGCTTCCAGATTCCGGTAAGCTCCCGCCCACAGACCAAGACAACCACAGCCCAGGGTTGCCGGGAAGAGACCCTTGTCCCCATTAACTTCGGGACAAGCTGCCCCTAAGCACCCACCCCCCCATGTTGAGGGAATGTGGCCTGGTATGGTTCAGGAGGGGGGGTGCTCACTCGCCCCCCTCTTTCCTGACCTGCCTAGTCGCATAAGGGTCTGGTATGGATTTTGGGGGTTACCCCACGCCATTTTTTTCTTTATTTTTTCTATAGCTGGGTGCTGGCAATTACAAATGTGAGTCATTTTAAATGGGTTTTGATTGTTTTTTACTGACTTTGTGAATAAGATTTGTGAATAAGGCAGTCTGTGAATCCCCTGTTCTGGCTCAGTCTGAATTAGAATGCCCAGCCGCGGCGGTAGAATATGTCTCCGCAGCGGGTACGTTCCGGACTTCTACAAGATGGCGGCTGGCCTCGGTAACGAGGATTGGTCTTTTGAGAGTATAAAGGTGGTGCGTCAGTGCAACGCCCGTGCCCCTGGAAGACGTCACGTATGAAGAAACATGTAGGGCGGAGCTACGCGCTGACATCACCACACCTACATGCTCTGGAAAGTACGGGGATGACTTTCTGTGTATGCCGGCTTTTTAGATGTGCGCTTGTTCATGTATTTTAATGTGAGTACCCATTTTTGCTTTTAAATAAATTGTATTTTGCGGATTTACACTATAGATCCCTTCCTTTTTTCATCTGTGAAATTTGTGGAGATGGGAGGTTGATGTAGCGAGCCATCTGGTTGCCCATTCATCGGAGGTCTGGAGAGGGGGAGAGCCCGTGTATAACACCCTGCAGAGGGTTATATCTGTCAGCTCGATTGACCCACTAGCGATAGTGAGTCCACCATATTTGGTAAGGGTACCTGCCCTATAAACATCACAAGGTGTGCATGTCTCCGGTGGTGGCTTGTTTACTCCAGCTGAACTCCAGTGATGGATACCTTTAAAGCCCCTTTATTCTGGGAACTCTTTTCTATCTGATCCTTGGATTCCATAAAGGAGCACTAACTATTTAGAATATTCACTATTGACTTTTACATTTGGACTTTTCTTTTGTTTAGTGGCTTTCACTCAGCACTTCTGCACTTTATATATGACACTGTATTATGAATTTTTTGTACTAATTGTGAGATTTGCATATATATACTTTTTAGCAATATTTTTATTTTTATTTGTTCCGTGCTTTTATCACATGGCTTGTTGCTGCTGCACCAGACACTTTAGTGCAATACTTTTCCTTTATTCTGATTTAAAGTTATTTAATACCTGGCCAATCAGCATGTTTGGGGGGCCTGCTGGTGCCAGCTGGAAGTTTTATTAATTATCTGAGGCACTTTCAAGCACATGTGTCCTGTGAGAATACGAAATGTAATACCTATCATGTCCTTAGACATTAGGACCCAGGAATCTGGAGTGTTGCAAGAACCTAACCTTCTGGGAGACTTCCTTGAAAATGCTGGTTGCCATAAAGTGCTACTTTTGGGCCTAATGGAATCAGATTGTAGTTGTCTTCCTCCTGGAGTTGGCAAGAACCCAACCATAATGTCAATTCATGGCGCAGGCGCAGCAGCTAGGTACATTTGTTTTTCTCTAAGCCCTGCCCACCCACCAGTCAAATTACTTGCACATAGCACATAGCAGGGGATGCAGAGGTGAGTAGTGTTGGAAGGGGGTGGCGGGATGTACAGATGTGAGCAGTTTTGAAAGAGGATGGAAAAAGTTGCAGAGATGAGAAGTGTTGTAAGAGGGGGCAGGAGGTGCAGAAGTTAGCACCATTGAAAGAGGGCGGTAGAGGGTGCAGAGATGAGCACCTTTGGAAGAGGGTGGCAGGGGTAACAAAGGTGAGCAGTGTTGGAAGAGGGTGGCCAGGAAAGCAGAGGTGAGCAGTGTAGAAAGGTGGTAGCAGGGGATGCAGGGTGTTGGAAGAGGGTGGCAGGAAAATGCAGAGGTGAGCATTGTTGGAACAGGGTAGCAGGGGAAGCAGAAGTGGGCAGTGTTGGAAAAGCTGGGTTTCAGACTGTTTGTAGGCACCAATGTCCCCTCTCCACCTGCATCAGCAGACCAATCTCACAGATTACAGGAGTGGCACAGAGAATGTGTCACCTGCCACACACTTGCTGTGTATTTCTATCGGTCCATCTTTCAGTCACGTAATGATTACATGATTGCTAGGTAGATCTATAAACATACTTAGCAGGCACAGGTCAGGCAAAAATAAGGTTATATTCATGAAATAAAAGTATGAGAGTGGGCTTCCTTAACTCAATGTGCAACATTACCTGCATTAATGTAAAGTAAGTAAATGGGCACTCTACTGTTGGGGCATGGAAGGTATTGAAAGATATTTACCAGGCACTTATCTTACTAAGGCAGAAAAACACTGCTATATACCTAGGGCATTATATGACTTCCATACAAATTACTACAATATGAATGGTTCTTATAGGCTACTTTAACTGACCACTGCACTCTGGGATTTATATGGCATACTCCTTAACTCTGCATTCTAAATGTATTATATACTCCCAACTACTGCATTTTTTATATTGTGCAACAGTTTTTGGTTCCCCTCTAGTCACTATATTAAACAGTTAGCTCCTCCTGAAGTAGGCTGAGTACAGAAAAGCATATGCAATGGAAGAGTTACAATTTTTACTAATGGTCGTGTAGGACCATTTGTAGGTTTTTGATTTGTAGGTGTATGTTAGGTTGTTACCAACAATCAACATGTTGGTTTCTCCTTCCTCCTCTTTTGACCAACGTCTGATTTTGCTTTTTTCTCCTTATTTTATTTTTGGTACCAAATTCCTGTATGTATTTCTGATCATTAGCTGCTGTATGACTAAATGGTGCTAATGTTACCTATATACATTCGTATATGCATTCTTTTTAGTTATAGATTGGAATTAAGAGTGGACCAAATACATTTTCTCTATTATGCTTGATGTGATACATTTAAATAACAATATGAGAATGTGAAAAACATAATGTTTATAACCGAATTGTGTGCTAATGTTTTAAAAAGCTCAAATCTATGTAGGTTTTTAATTATACATGAGGGAAACCATATTTTATTGTTATGTAGTTTATGCTTTATGTTAGTAAGGGCCAATAAATCAACTTTGGTTCATATGGATAACTGAACTAAGTACAAGCTTTTAAAGTACAATCTGTAATCTGTAACTGTTTTACCTCAGCAATCATTCGGAAAAATGCTGATTGCACTGGTATATTGTAGACAAATATTGCACACATAGTACACGTACAAAGTACATGTGTGCAAGAAGACAAAGTCACATTGAAAGTTACTTTTCATATAAATAAATTAATAATCAAAATCTGCACCTAATGGAAATAATAGTTTCCTTGTAAGCTTCCTGTCTTCCTAATTATTACGATTAATAATTCCCTTCTTGATAGATTTAGTCCTACAAAGAGTTGCCCAGCTGTTCTAGGTCAAGAAGAACCTACACTTCAAACTCATTATGAAAAGTTTAATTTGCTTAGCAGCAACAAACATGGGGCCATGACTTGGTTTGATATAATGCTGAAATAAATCAGAATGTTTCTAACAGATGGTGGTATAGGAATAGCACTGTAATGAGTAAACACCAGCATATGTGCTTTATGATAAACAGATGACATATGCATTAAAATGGTATATGATATCCCTGGCTTGAAGTATGTTTATTTAAGCTTTCCATCCACATATACATAACAAATATGCTTGTAAATGTTTTATTTTGTATCTATTTGTGATTTTCAGTATACAGGTGAGTAGCCCATAATCTGATCTAGTGGTCCACCTTTCTTTGGAGGAGATGGGGGGTGAGGATGCTCTTATTATTGAGGGAATGTATAATGGTTTTGTATATATTTGAATTAATTATTATGGTAAGGATTCAAATATTGTAAAAAAAAAATATTTTCTCTGCTTTATCCTTACCTCGTGTTGAACAAAAGCCTGTTTATAGCACACAATAGTTCAAGCCAAAAATTACACACCCAATTGAATGCGTCAGCCTAGTGAGTCTACTCTATAGATATGTACAAGGTTTCAATCAGTGACAAAGGATCGATAGGGAGTTGAATAGTGAGTATGTGAATAACTCCTAGTGAATTTTTACTCATTACCTTACTAACTCATCAACTTACTAACTGACATATCAACATGGATGTAACACCACTTCCTCAAACTAAAACACATAGCTTGTAATATTCCACAACCCCCCCCCCCCCACACACACACACACACACACACACACACACACTCTCACACACACACACACTGCCCATACTACCCTTCCTCCCTGAGTTTTCCATCAAGATAAATATTACAACTAATAGTCCCTTTCCTCACACTGGTACAAGATGTAATCCTAGACTCTGACCTTTCCTTTTAGTCTCAAATCCAATGACTGTCAAAAGCTTGTACGCTTCACCTCCATAACATCTCAAAATTTGACTCTTTTTAACAAATGAAATCACCAAGCTACTCATTCAGTTTCTTGTTATCTCTCACCATGGCTATTGCAACTCCCTTCTCATAGGCTTACATCTACATAGGCTTTTCCCCCTTTAGTCTATCATGAAAACTGCTGCCAGACTCATCTATCTAACCAACCGCTCAGTCTCTGCCAATCCCTCCACTGGATTCCGGTTGCCTAGTGAATTAAAGTCAAAATACTAATAACAACATACAAAGCGATTCACCAATCTTGTCTCCAAATAGCATGCAAACTGTCCTCTCTGCTCCTCCCAAGACCTCCTACTCTCTAGTCTCTAGCTCTCTCGTCTCCTCCTCCCATGCTCTCTGTAGAACTGTCTACCTCAATCTGTCTGGCTATCTCCTTCTCTGGCCACCTTTAAGTGATTACAGAAAACGTATCTCTTTAGGGAAGCCTATCCTGCCTTCACTTAACAACTGAACTTTTAATTTTTCTATCAGCTCATCCCTCACAGTTATTACCTTTTGTACCATCATTGTACTTGTACTGTCTTCCCTTATACTGAAGTGTTGCGCAATATCAATCCTGTATAGTAATATTAATAACTTATTAGCTTAATGAATAAAGCGTGGCTGTCTTAACTTCAAACATGCAAGGAAAATAATGTTATTTAAATGTGCCTGTAAATGACTGAGTATTCAAAGTAAACTGTATTTCTAATGCAAAGAAACTAATCATTTTGATAAAAGAACATTTTCTACTTCTTTGAGCAAGTCAACTACAAAGCTTGCGAAGGGAAAAAGAACCTCTGCTGTGCATTCTCATTAGAAAATAGTATAATTTACACCAATCAAAGGTTACTTATCTCGTGTATAGTAATACCCTAGGCATATGGCTTGTTAACCACCATGATAAGAGGGCTGCAGGCAAGCAGAACTCCTGCTACATTAATATATAGTGCCTTGAAAACATATTTATACCCCTTTACATTTTCTATATTTTATCATGTTACAACCAAAAATGTAAATGTATTTTATAGGGATTTTAGGTCATAGACCAACACGGAGATCCACAACAGACCCTATATGTGTTCTATAAGTCCATAATTAGTGAGTCCAGTCACCAAATTAATAATGTGATGTTGTAAAGGTCCTTCCTCCAAAACACCAAAACCGTGCTCCACCATATGTTGACAAAATCTTGCACTCGCCAGATTTAATAGATCAGCAGGCAGGAGTAAATATTATGATGTAAAGGCAATCCTCCCACAGTTGTGACTCTCCTGTCCTGATGTTTCCCAATATACCAACACGGTATTGGCAAGGCATGTTTTTTGTGTTTTAGAGGAAGAACCTTTACAATATCACATTATTAATTTGGTGGTTGGACTCACTAATTATGGACTTATAGAACACATATACTGTATGATCTGTTGTGGATCTGGGTTGTATGTATATTTGGATACATTGCAATGTCATACTATTTCTGAGGATGAGTCTGTTTAGCATGGTTTTGGGTAAGCGTCACTTTTTATGGTTTATCTGCTTTGTGTAACGCTATTTGGCTGGTGGAGAAAAGTGCATATACTGTATGACATTCTCAAAATGCTTGGAGTCCATCAGTGACCATGAACTTTTAGCAGAATATTGCCCCCTATACTGTGCTGCCTAATGAAACAGTTGTGATCAGCAGCTGACAAGCCGCTGATCCCACCTATTCATTCAAGAAATAAGACCGACATCGACACCCGCAGTGTGCCCCCTTCCCTCCCTGTGCTCTCTTCTACCTACTCACTCAGGAGGGCTGATTGTGTGCCTTCCTGCTGTGCTGCTTTCCACTCACCTCTTGTTCGCCCTCCTCTTGCTGTGTGCCCTTTTTCTGCTTTCACATCACTCATTACTGCTGTTAAGACCGGGGCCTTTCCATTTAGGATGGAGCACAGGGAGATTGATAAACATGCCTCTGATGTTTACCAACCTCCCTCACATCATACTTAGTACTTTAATGTTCATTCATAAACTGAACGAAGTCAACAAACACAAGAGGCATGTTTAAAATGTTCTGCAGTTTGTGAATGAACACAGAAGTCCTCAGTAGTAGTAAATGCTGAGCAAGGGAAAAAGAGATTGCGGACTCCCTTCCCCCACTTGTAAGGGGAAATATCAGGGAGCTGTTTAGTTCCCTGATATTTCCCCAGAGAGGACCTGTCATAACTGAAGTCTATACTGTTACCAAGGCACTTGATGTCCCCTGGTGACACCCTACTGATGTTCTGTTATGTTCCTTGTGCTGATTTTTGTGGGGTTATTTTATTTACTGCACTTGGGCTTTTATTTAAAAAAAAATAAAACATAACATTAAAATAAAATAAATACACAATACCGCCATCTTGAGATGAAAAATGGAAAGTAGGGTCTGAAAGGTTTCAACTATAATAGCAATACAACTAAAATACTAATCTCCCTAATATCAACACTGTATATAAAATGTTATTTTTATGTATTGCACTTACATTGTGGTTAAAGGTTCAAGAGATCTGCTTATCCAATGAGGCAGAGGGTTATAACTTTACAGGTAAATTATCAGGGCAGGTAAGTAAAATAACCTGTTTTCAAATTCTCACCACAGCTTTTGTTGGACACCAGTGTAGAATAACACAGCACCCATAAGCATAGGACTTTTAAAAAGGACTGTTTTTAAAGCGTGTGTATTTTTGGGTACCCACCTCATGAAATAACAATCCAGTACTAAAGAACATATGAGCTGCTACTAAAATAGCTGAGGTTCTAAAAATGAACAATTCTCTGGTTAAGGGGAAATTCATGGCAGATGGAGGAATAATGTTTATATTTGAGCTCTGTTGCCATTTTGGTTTACTCAACAGTAAAAAATCAACGATTTTGGAACCTTCAATTTAAATCTGTGCAGAAAGCTGGATAAAGTAGTGAGCTCTTGACATGACTATGTGCCTGAACAATGCATATAATTATTCAATATTAAACTAGACACTGACAGGCTTGGCAGAAACATGAAACTTTATCTAATTAATGGACTGCTGTATGTCCAAAAGTTCTTTCCTTGGTAAAAGATTCTCTTTAAAGTTGTCTAACTGTGCAAGTTAAATTATAAATATAAAATACAGTTAAAATATAGAATAGTTAAAAACTGCCTGCAACTGTAACTATTTTTTCCATAATGACGGTATATAATCCGTATGTGTATAAATGCAAAGGCAAAGAAATAATTTCTGTTAATTTTTAAGGTAGCTTATTTGTTGATAAGGACATGCAGAATATATTGTTAGTAAATGCTGTCATAGGCAAGCTGTGTCTAAAATAAGATAATGGGTACATATAGGGGTAATGATCAAGCAATACTAATCAGGTGCAGCTGTTGTAAGCTTTAGTCCAGGGGTAGGCAACCTGCGGCCCTCCAGCTGTTATAGAACTACATTTCCCATGAGGCATTGCAAGGCTGACGGGTACAATTACTCCCAGAGGCATGATGGGACTTGTAGTTTTGCAACAGCTGGAGGGCCGCAGGTTGCCTACCCATGCTTTAGTCCTTCCAATGTAACTGATTTACTAAAGGAGCAGTGCATGTTCACTTTGCAATGGAAATTTTCACTTAGCTTAGTGAATGTAGTGAAAATGTACATTTACTTTGCATAGAATACCCAGGCATATGCAATAAAAAAAAAATCTTGATTGTACAAGATTGGACAATAAACATCAGTACAGCTTCACTTCATTCACTAAGCTACTGTAAATAAAAGTGTCCTTGCAAAGTTAAAATTTGCTTTGCAAAGCAAACATGCTTTACTCATTTAGTAAATCATTTACAACTGATTCACAGTTTGTATTCTACAGTCAAAAGCAGGTTTCAAAGTCCATCTATGGGCAGCCTATACTGTAGATCACATTTTACATCATGAGAAGTAATTCTACTTAAAGCAGTAGTAAAATCAGCTTTTTTATTTATACCTACAGGTAAGTCTATAATAAAGCTTACCTGTAGGCACAGTAAATATGTGCACTATTTAGGAGACAGTAGCATACCGTCCATTGAGAGAGCTGTGCCATGGCCATGACTCTCATGCGCATGTGCAGGAGTGATGTCATCACAGCTCTGCTATTCAAACGGCCAGAGCCTGCAAACCTGGAAGGAAGATGACAGTGTGCATCTGGAGGGCTTCATTTAAAGGTAAGTCTGTTATAATGTGTTAGTATGCGATGCATACTAGCACATTATATTATCCTGCAGGGGCCCTTTTTTTTTTTTTTTTTTTTTTTTTTTTTGAGGTTTACTACCACACATACTTTGTGGTATGAACATAGGATGCACAAGATTAAGATTTTTTTTTTATTACAACAGAATAATGCTGAATAATTCATGGGGGTTGATTTATTAAAGGAGTAAGAAGAAATCAGATAACTGTTTTTTTACTCCAGTGAGTATTTCAACCAACCGAATAGGTTCACAGTACAATATTAAAGACAGTACATATCTCTCGCTCTCTTCATTCTATAGTCTGTTGAAAATGATGAAAAATTGAGAAATAGAATAATATTTTTAAAATTATTCATCCACTTACTGGAGGTCCAATTGGTCCTCTTGGGCCAAGTTCGCCTTGTGGTCCTTGATCACCCTGGTTTTAACAAAAGCACAAAAAAAAAACACAAATTCAGTGATTGTCTTTGATATGACATTAGCACACCTCAGATTACAATATTCTTGCAAGCAGCCTTTCATTTTAATACACTAATACAGAAATAAAGTGAATATATAGTACAAACTTTTTTTTTATGGATAAACAAGGGGAGAGTTAGAAACACTGTGGGGTTTTTTTTTATTGCTGTCTATATCCCCACTTGGAAGATTTTCCTTTCAATTTCTCCTTGTGACCTTTGTCATCTGATAGGAATTCAATATTTTACAGCTGTCACCTGAACAAGAGGTGAGGTGAAATATTCCAGCGTGGACAACCAGCTGGTGCCAACTGTCTACAAGGGGACTTTCTCTGATCTTGGAATTATTTCCTTTCATTTGCTGTTGTGTCCCTGGGTTAGGAAGTAAAGGAAAGTTTCCCCAACAGGATACAGGGGGTGAAAAAACACTAACAGAGAATGTAACCATTTAAAACTAAAGTATTGTTTTTATATTTTGATAAAATAAACAGCAAAATTGTTACAGGAAAATATAAATTCAATCTTACAGGTTTACCAGAGTTTCCCATTAGGCCAGGTACACCAGGGGCACCAGAATTACCCTAAAGAAAATAAAAATCAAAAGTTTAGAAGTAATATTTCAAAGTCTTACAACTTTACTTAGAACATGTGTCAGTCTGAAAACCAAAGTCTACGGGTACTATTTCATTATTATAGTGTTTTCTTTCCAGGAGTATTTACAAATATAGCATTAATTTAACATTCACTTATATATTTTTAATACACTCTTTAAATGTAGAAAGAAATTTGATCACACAGAATTGCTGAATGTATCACATATAGTAGACAAGAGAGTGGAGTCAAGAGATTCTTAAGACCCACTTTGGTAGCAAAGAATAAAATCCTGCCCAGCAATACATTCTCTAGTATTTACCGGTCTGCCTGCAAAACCAGAATTGAGAAAGGGTTTCTGAAAACACTACCTACCAGTTCATTTCATATTCACATGCCCTGGTGTCCTACTTTCAATGAGGTAACCAATCAGAATCTTATATTTAGTAAAATTGACAAGGGGCATAGCATTATAGATATATCCTGTCATAATTACATAATTGCCTTCATGCAAATTTATAAAAAGTATAAATAATGGCAACAATTTCATCATAACAAATACATCAGTCTGATTTGTTTCTTCAGTTCTCAGGAGACATGGTTGTTTTTACAGTGGAAGTGAACTGCTAAGGTTCCTTTGAAGGACTTTACAAGTTCAATATATTGAATGACTCAATTTGCATAGGGGAATCGGTATGGCTGGGGCTGAACCCTGGTGCTTGCAAATTAAGCCTAGAAAGGAAACCTGTAAATGTTGCATTCAACTGATATTATGTAATGAACTAATTAACTGAGATGGGTGCTCTATAAAGATCTTATTTGCCTTTAAAGGCATTCATTCATAATTCCTAAGGGTAATGATTATATATCTTCTCCATGTATTCTCCATAAAATGGCAGTAAGTATGCTCTGATGCAGGGGCACAAAACTAGACCAAGCGATAACAAAGTCTGTCTGTCAGATCAATCTATTCCATTTATTTATATCTCACCAATCATAACCACATTCTCACATATACTGTATGTGAACACTTTCAAGTTCCCATCGCTGTAGATGTCAGGTACCAATCCTAGGAGCCCATCCACACTCTACCTACATACAATGAATACAGAGATGCCACAAACTGATGAAGTTATTGACTGCTCAGCTTATCCAACCAAGAGAGGTATGAGGCAGTCTCTACAATTTAGCCCATCCAGGTGAAATGCAGTAGCCAGGAGTGGCTGTCAGGAAGGGTGATGTTTGTTGTTGCTCATGGCCGAATAAACTGAGATGTCAGTGACGTCATTGGAGTATGAGCCCACATAGTTGCCTTACAATGGTTACACTGCTCTATGATCTTACATGGCAAGCAGAAGAGTTTAAGGCTGGGTTCACACTATTGCAAATTGGATGCAGGTTCCTCCGCATCCAATTCGCAATAGCAGGAGATTTTGACTGGCTCTCTATGAAGCCAGTTCAAATATCTCCACTGCGGCTCCGGTGCGAATTTGCACAGGAGCCCTGTGCATCATTTGTTCCATCTCAGGTCCAAATTCAGCCAAAAATTTGGGCTGAAATTGGGCCTGAAACGGTGAACAGGGACGCACTGGACCCCTGCTGTGAGCCGCATGGGAAGAAAGTGTGTGAACCCAGCTTTAAACACTGGTATGTTAGCTTGGTTTTCCTAAAAAATGTTTACTGTACAGGAGGAAGGTGCACAATGGCCCATAATGTCTACTATCCTACAGCATGTTTATGACTAATAACTTAATGGCTTCTGACTTAGCTCCAATTTACTGCCAATAGATCTTGTAAAAGATCTCCTTGGGCACAACTTAATATTAAGTGGGCATCCAAGCTTGAAAATCTGCCCCTACGTCTTTCTGTTTTAGAAGCTGCAAAGGGGAGAACAACATAGAAATAAATACTGAAAGACTTCATATTTATAGCCACATTTATAGTTTTCCAGCCTAAAGTTACATTCACAGTGACAAACTTTAGAGAAATGGTTACATAATTACAACATTCCTGCTCACATAGTTCAGGGTAATAGACTATGCCAAGAGCACCCAGAGAACACTGGATGCCCCAATAACACAAATAATTACTTAACCACTTGCCGACCACCGATCGGCATCTGACGGCGGCAAAGTGGCTCGTTCCCGCAAATCGCCGTCATACGACGGAGGCTGCGGGAACGAGTTTAGTGAGCGCGCGCGCCACCGGAGGCGCGCCCGCGCGCTCACTGTGTCCAGGGGGGGCCGGGGAGCGGGTGCGGCGGCTTCGATTGCCGCCGGCTACCCGCGATGGCCCCCCCGGAGCGAGTGAGCGGAGGTCCGTGTATGAAAACACGGACCTCCGCTCTGTGTGAGGGGGAAGGGCTGTGATCACAGCCTTCCTTTACGTGAAGGCTGTGACAACTTCCCTTCCCCAGATAGGCAGTCCCCCATACAGTAAGAACACGCCCAGGGAACATAGTTAACCCTTAGCGCGCCCCCTGCAGGTTAACCCCTTCACTGCCAATGACATTTACACAGTAATCAGTGCATTTTTATAGCACTGATCGCTGTATAAATGCCAATGGTCCCAAAAAAGTGTCAAAATGGTCCGACATGTCCGCTGAAATATCGCAGTACCGCAAAAAATCGCAGATCGCCGCCATTTTTACTAAAAAATAAACAAAAAATTAAAAACCCCAAAAATGAATTCTCATCATCCGTAAACGCGACCACTTTTGCGCAAACCAATCAATAAACGCCGATTGCGATTTTTTTTATCGCAAATATGAGGAAGAATATAAATCGGCCAAAAACGGTGAAAGAAAATGTTTTTTTATATTTTTTTTTTTGGATTTGTATTTTAGGAAAAAGTAAGAATTTGGGTTTTTTTGCAAAATTGTCGCTCTTCTTTTGTTTATAGCGGCGATCAGAAATGACGCAGCGGTGATCAAATACCACCAAAAGAAAGCTCTATTTGTGGGAAAAAAAGGACGCAAATTTACTTTGGGTACAACGTCGCACAACCGCGAAATTGTCAGTTAAAGCGACGCAGCGCCGAATCGCAAAAAGGGCTCCGGTCCTAAAGCTGGAAATCCTTCCGGGGCTGAAGTGGCTAAAGAGGAACTTAAAATACTATCCATATATACAGTATAATGGTCCTGCCACTGTGTAAGTGTAGGAGAAAATGACTCATGATTTACGTTAAGGTTTAATGCGAATTTCCAGACTAATATTTCTGAGCAGACAAAGCTGTATTTTTGTTTTTCTCCAGATTCTATAGTCCAGGATTGGGGCCTGGAGCCTGAAGGTTCCAAAGTGTTTTGGGTGGGATGGAACCTTTAATCCTGTATCTGGATTTTACTGGGTGCCTGCAGCCTGTTTAAGTAAACAGGTTATTCCACTGGTAGGAAGGGAGCGAACTGCTGCAGGTATGAAGTGCAGGCATCTATACATGCCTGTGCATACCTAAAACAGCCTCCCAAACCTTCCTGTCATGGCCGAGTCACAGGCCTTTCTGACAAGCAAATGTTTGGCCCTGCAAATAGGGAAGCTTGCCCATGCCCTTTGTCTCCTGAAAATTCCTATTAGCCAGTAAGAGTGCCCATCAGAGTGTTGAGCTTTGCCCCTCAGTGCAGCCCAACATTAGTTCATGACAGGAGGGTTTGGCTACTGCAGATACTTCACCTTCCCAATTTTCCTGCAGTGGCTAATAATCTAGCCTTAAATATTTTATATTTAAATTCTCACTTTTTTTACCTTTATGTAATATTTCTGTATTGTGTGATGGGACAGAGCTCCACATGTCTAATTTATGGCACCTGAAGGAGCCAGATGCCAGAGTCAAGGTGCACACATGATCGCTTATCCATACTCTCCCTGTTATCTCTCCTTTTACATTAGCCTCGAATATTATGCCTTGCGGGTTCTAATTGCACAATAACTACAGGAAGATAAAACAAGCAGAATAATCGATTCTGGGAGGTGTTTCTTTTGCACACCATGTATATTGTGCCCCCAGCGTGCCCATAGCTGCAACAAGACAACATTTACATTTTTTGGCAGTTTTAGAATGTCAACCCTGACTGCCAAATAAAATGGAAAGATGATTTTTTTAATAGCATTAACAGAACACCTGCTTGTGCAGCACTTATACATATTATATCATTTTTTAATGAGTTTTGCTTTGAATGAGAAGCTATGTTAGCACTGTTACCTTCTCTCCAGCAGTTCCTTTTGCGCCTGGATTGCCTGGCAAACCCTAAAAACACATAAAAAAAGGTAGTTCAGATTTATACACCTTTAAAAGAGATTACCTAATTTAACAGCCTGTGCTGATTATCACTTCCATGCACTTTAGGAAAAGACTGCAAATAAAAAATTCAACATTTCTGACTGTATGAAAACAAAATGTATTATGAATTCTAATGATATCTGTCACACATTACAAAAGCTGCTCAAGTGGAAAGGAGCAAAAATGGTATTCATAGAGGTGCACATGGAGATCTTGTAACATATTCTTAATGCCATACTTCTAATTATTAGATATCATCTAGGATGAATTAGTGCTTAAAATGCACCTTCTCTGGCACCTGTACAGATAAAAAGGTCCCACTAGAAAAGAGCTAACTGTAAAACTGGAAGATGTGGGTCATATTTAATCAATAAGTTACGGATCATTGCTATACCAGTCTACCACTGCACATAGCCTAATGATGTAGAACTGATTATAACATATTGTACCCTGAATTTTCATTTCTTGCTGAATGTTTTCTAGCAATTCATTATTACTATTTTCAGCTCATAGCTTTACAATTGTTTGACATACTGCAAAAAATGATTAGTGGACCTAACCGATATATTTTTTTCATGTTAAGTGCATATACTAATGTGTGGGTATAACACTTACAGGTATTCATTACCTGTCAAAAAGATCTTTTCCCGACAAAGGCTTATCGCATTTCTTGGTTGTGTGAACAAATGTCTCACTCAGAACAGCCCCCTGTTGTACCCTCTCGCCTTGTGACCTGCTACATAGTTTCAATGTTGCAACCACTACAAGTGGTGTAGTGGTTAGCACATTCACCTAGCAGCAAAAGGTCTCTGGTTCAAATCCCAACCATGACACTACCTGCCAGGAGTTTGCATGTTTTGCCTGTGCCTGCGCTGGTTTCCTCCGGGTACTTCGGTTTCCTCCCACACTCCAAAGACATGCTGGTAGGTTAATTGGGTCCTGTCTAAATTGGCCCTAGTATGTGTATGTATGAATGTGAGTTAGGGACCTTAGATTGTAAGCTCCTTGAGGGCAGGGACTAATGTGAATGTACAATCTATATGCAAAGCGCTGCATAAATTGACAGCGCTATATAAGTACCTGAAACATACAAAGAGAGGAGAGTGAGGAAAAGCTTCCTCCTGCCTACAACAAATAATTGACAACATCTCAGCCTAGGCAAAGTCACTTGTCTGGTTTTGTTTTTCATTACTGAATGTACAGCTGTTTTGGAATTTATCCTTGCACACCTAGGCAATCTGACTTCAGAGGCGACTTTGCTAGGCCATTTGAACGCTAGTTCAAGGTGACTTCAGCGCGGCTTTGGGCAACTTACAACACAACCTGAAGCGACCTCCATGCCAGGCGACTTTGCCTGGGGCCAGAGAAGAATAACTGCTGTTATTCTTTCATAGGTGTAAATGTTTTTGGCAGCTTATTTATATAATGTACTTGGTTACTAAAATGAAGCAAATGAGCAGCGTTTTAAACTGCTGTCTGTGTCACAGGGAACTTTAATGTGAAGCATAACTGGAAAGAATGGAATAGATTTGTATGGCGAGCTGGCAAGGCAGGTTGTGGCGGCTTAGATGGATGAGCCTAGTATCAGTGTTTTGTATAGACTCAAGAGGGAACATATGGTTTATTAGGATGCCAAATTGGAACATTTTGCAGCAGTTGAAGTAAGACATGATGAGTGGCATTAATTAGACACTTACAACTGACTGCAAACATGTTTTGCGAGAAAAGATGGCAGAGTACAGTGATGAATGAAAGACCGATGAATGATCATATATTTTTTGGTCACACTTTCTTAATAAAGACGCCACACTGAATGGCCATATGATGCTTTGTGCTGCTTACCTGGTCTTTCATTTCAAATGCAACTAATCCATTTTGTGTTATAATGCAACAGCTACCAACAGTATAATAAAATAAACTAAAATAATCTATTCACGTGAACACAGAATGCCACAAAATAGTGTTATACAGTCCTGCTCACCATTATTGGCACCCATGAAGTTTATGTACATATTGTGGAATATCTACTGAAGGAAATGTATCAAATTAACCAACATATTACTACAGATAAATTTACAATAAATAGTAAATGTCAAAAAACAGTTTGTGTTCGATAGACATCATTATACAACCAATTAAACTATGTAAAGGAAGTCATCTATAAGGTGTTATACATGTATTTGAAGTACCCACGGTTATTACCACTCGTCCTGACATATTGTGATAAAACACCGTAAGACACAAGTGCACTTATCTAATAAAATCAAATAAAATAATATGACAACCATCGACAACGTAATATTGTGTTTTACCTAATCAACGTAAACTTTACTTTCTGGTCCATTCGTCGTGTTTCGTAGTATACCGGTAAG
>BLSH010459478.1:286806-316248 GCA_018402905.1 Glandirana rugosa | reverse complement strand
AAAGCACACCTCCAAAAGCACGCAGGAATGGTTGAAAGGGAAAAAATTTACTGTTTTAAAATGGCCAGCAATGAGTCCTGATCTCAATCCAATTGAAAATCTTTGGGGGGAGCTGAAAACTGCCATTGGAGAAAGGAACCCTGCAAATGTTCAAGAGCTTGAGCATATTGCAAAGGAAGTGTGGGAGAAAATGCCACCCGAGAAGTGCAAGAAGCTTATCGATGGATATAAGAAACGTTTGGAGGCTGTCATCGCTGCCAAAGGGTGTGCAACCAAATATTAAGGAGGGGTGCCAATATTAGTGCACATGCTGGTTTTCTGTTTTTTCTTTATAATTACAATATCTATGTTGAAATAACAATTGTCTTTGTTAAATTACTTTGGACCTCCAATTAAAAGATCCTGCTGATATAAATTTGGTACATTTCCATTTATTTCTGAAGACATTCACTCAGTTATGCAAAACATGAAGGGGTGCCAATAATGGTGAGCAGGACTGTATATTCCATTTTACTCTACATAGAAATGAAAACTCAACAGTCAATTAGTACATTTTGTTTGCAACATAAAGGCGTTGGAAATGTAATTTCATCCATCCATGGCTCTCATGGGACAGTTTTAAAGCTTAAGTAAAACAAAACAACATATTGCCACTTCATTCAGCACAGTCTCTCCATACTTTAAAATGTGATGCACATTTTAAAAAAAGGACTATACCAATAAACTTTTGGATGATAAGAGAGAAGCTAGATGTGCACAAGTGAATAGCCAGCTTCTGTCATGCCTTTAAGCAAGTGTATAACTTTTAAAGCGTATCTGTGGTCATTAGGGATGAACAAATCTACCTGGGTTCAGTTCGCAAACAGTTTTGCAAATGTTGCTTGGAGTTAGAAGTTTGAAAACTTTGCAGCAAACCTTTCTGAAATCTAATGAAAGGGAACTGTAGCAAATAGCAAAGTGATCATGTGGTAAGGTTGAAGGTTGTTAAAGCAATATATAAATAAATTGGGTGGGGGGCTAATAATCACTTTATTTTGAAACAGCAAGAGTAAAAGGCAGTATTTGAATAGCAACAGACACCTCATTGGACTGCTGTCATCCATTCAAGAGACAGGATTTCTAACCAATTAATTTTCAGCTTTATCTGCAGACAGTGTGGATTCCCCTTTAAGTAGGCTGCCAATGGATCCCTGTCACATGTTGGAGTAAGAGCACCATACAGCTCTTCTCCCACCTGCCTTAACACTTGTAATCATTTTGGTGTTAATTACTGTTGCAGTTGTATTAGGGAGGCAATGGATAGTTAGCTTAGACCTGAAAGAATTCAATTTATGATATACAGTGGTTAAGATCAGCATGAGCAGCTAAAGCTAGGCCCATTATGGTTTTTAATAGGTTTCCCCTTTGCATTTTGATTAATATTATTATATATAATAATTTTATTTATTAACTGTGGCCTTCTCAAGCCCAATAAACTTTTATTTTTTCTTTCATGTGTATGCTTTTTATTTACTGTGTTTCATCCCATGGGGTGAAACTTGTTATTCAGTTCTGGCCTTTTTTAGGGCTAATAAAGCAAGCTATTGTCAAACGAAAAGGTCAAGGTGGAAAGCTTGGCACTGCCTTGGGGGTCATGTACCAATGCCTAAATAAATAAACAGTGTCTTTCCCTACACAACATTTCCAGCTCTACCCAATAGCTCCAAAACACACTAACAATATGGCTGTTGTGAGCCAACCCTTTTATAGAAAGGAGTTGGATTACCCATTAATTTAAAGTATTGGTTTTAGTGAATGCAAAGTTTTTCAGCAAAAGGTCCATAATTTGTGAGTTTTGTCAATCCCAAGGATTCGTCACAAACCTATAGCAGAAGGAAAATCCCGAATTATCCCTAGTGGTCACTCTAATACATGTATTACCACTCTACAGCTGCAGCCAGACATCTTAGCATGAGCCAAATCAATAAAGGTAAAAAATTCACAAGGATAACATTGTAAAAGGAAAAAGAAAACGCAAGTTCATGTGCATTAAGCCTTATTCACAACATATGCCAGTGCGTGGGCCATGTTTACCCACACAGGAATGCACAGATGTTCTGTGCATCCCAGTGCTGGCAGTTCCATTGATATTATTGGGACACGGCGGCTGCATGGGCACAAATGCTGCTCCCAATTTGACATCTATGTGGGTGCAGTTGCATATAACCAAACCCAGGCTGTCTGCATTTGGGGACCTGCAACCGCACGGATGACAAATCTCCGCATTGCAGAGATTTCCCCTCATTTCCTGGCAAGTGGCACCAGGCAGTCACTAGAACAGGAAGTGAGAGAAGTATAAAAAGCAAAACCTGACAAAAATTTAAGTTCAAATCCTTTCACGTACTATCCAAACCTAAACCTTTTACCTGGAGTTCCGCTTTAATTCTGGATATAATAATCCAGTAATACTCAATGTAACTTAAGAAAATAGCATTATGAAACATGTTGGTGAATTGCTCCAACTTGAACAGCATCTCTTAGCTATTTATACAGTTATTGTATTAAAAAGTAAATATTTGCCCCATTAGATACTGCTAAATGCAAATAGATACATATATAGAGAAAAACTTACAGGCAATCCTTGTAGTCCAGCTTCCCCAGGTGCACCAGGCTCCCCAGAATCACCCTAAAATAAATAAATACATTTTAACTATCAGTTGATTAAGAAAACATTCACTCAAAACTGATATTTTGTTTCTTTAGCAGATAATGAAACCACATGACAATCCCTTACATCACTTGGGCACTCAATTTATGATTTCTTTGTGCTTGTGATCCTAGGTCTGCATAAATGCTGTGGCCATTATAAGAGGGTCTCACGCTCCCTGTTGGACTTTTCACTTACTTAAGATTATAAAGAATTCAAAAAGGGAGTCTGAAACAAACAAATGGTGGACAAGAACATTCAAAGTTCTAAGCTAGATAGCGACAAAGTCAGGAATTTTGGCAGGGAGAGCATGCTGCTGATGTATCCAAGGCATATTATCATGCCATAGGCTGATCTAGTCTACTATGTTTCGCCCAGGGCCAGGGCAAGGGGTGGGCAGGAAGGGTAGTTGCCCTGGGTACAATGGTTTATTGCAGGCATGTGGGTGCCCTGACCCTAACCCTAAAGGAAGGGAAGGGTGCAGTTTGGTATCTTTGCCCTGGGCGCTGGATGGCCTTGCCCTGGCACTGGTTGCACCTACAACTAAAATATCTCCAATAGGTAGATTAGTTAAAGCGATTGTATACGCCGCTTGCACATTTTTACCTACAGGTAAGCCTATAATAAGGCTTACCTGTAGGTAAAATGAATATCTCCTAAACCTGTACGGTTTAGGAGATATTCACCTTGCATACAGCCTCTGACATCAGTAGCGCATGCGTTCTCAAGGTCCCCCGGATGGTGCTGGACCTTGCTGGAACGGAGGACTCACATGTGCAGGAGTGGCGTCATCGCGGCTCCGGCCACTCACAGCGCCGAAGCCGTGAAACTGAAACGGCGCATACTAGCTCATTATGCCTTTGCCTTACAGTTTTTTTTTTTTGGCCAGGGCATACATTTTGTAACTCGCAGGTTTAATGATAGTCTTTCTTGTTTCTCTGCTGTAAAATATGAGTAGTTCTATATATGAATATGAGTCACCAGGCCAAGCTCTGACTACAAGTGAGGACACTTAAAAATTGATTTAATACATTATTTTTTTTTATTTCATAGTGGGTGATTATTTATATCACATGCATTTCTCTTTATAGAAGCATTCACTATAGATTTATTTTACCTTTACTGATCATTATGAAAACTGTCATAGAACTTGTTTGAAAAATTATGTAACAGAGCAAGCTTTACTATTTTCTATGAACACAAATGTGACACAGCTATTCTCCATTCAAATGTATTCTCCGTTCATATAATTATATATTTCAAAGAGTTTAATTATATAATATATGTAATAATATCAACTCTAAGATTGGCTGAGCAATAAAAATAATTTCTTTAAATATATATTATAATACTCCTAACTGCACAATAGCTCTTTTATTTAAGGACCAATTGACTTTTTTATCCATCCAAGCTCTGGGAGCCCGTATTAAAGAATTTATAAGTGTGTAAACCACATTTGAAGAATTAGGATTTCATTAAAGTGAATAAAAGCAAAACATGTACATTTAATCATTCTAATGGTTTTAGGTGTCATATTGGTTATGAGGCTGTAACATCATTGTAACAAAGTGCTTTACACCTCTTTTAAACCATTATCATCAGCACGTAATGCCAGAATAGGTTCTAATGGTATAATAATGGGAAGGATCAATCAAGTTCTATTCATAGACTAGTGACACTTCTAAGCTATCATTAACCTTGTCATTTGTAGAATTCTACATCAAATGTTCCACACTTTATAACACTCATTTCATTTGAAATAAGCATTATAGAATGGGATATTAAAATAAGTCATGTGTTTCGTGACATTAATGTCATGTATTTGATATATGGTAGCAGTAATATCATTGATTATATTGAAGTGCTAAAGAGATAAGTGACACTCCGATGAAATCATTTTGTATTATTGTAATTGTTTTCATTATATCCATATGATTGCCTTTGTTCCAGTTATGAACAATAAACAAACATACCCATTTACTTTGTGCAACGATGATATATACTATACATAGTGCATCACACAGCAGTAATCTTCCCTTACAGAGACCTTGTCACAGGAATGCAAGTGGTTCAGACTTTGATTCATTAATTGTGACATATCCCCTAGTGTTTGGCTTGCTTTAGGTCTTAATATGCCAGCTATACATCAAGCTATTATGAATACTGGTACCACACTGTGTGTTTATTGTTTTTCAATTTACCTTTGCTCCTGGCATTCCAGGGATTCCATCTCGACCATCAACGCCTGGCAAGCCCTAAAGAATAAATATGTTTTAGTGATCTTTGATGAATCTGTGTATTTGTTCTATTATGATTACATAACATTGTAAACACAATTATTAATCTATTTAATATATGCAATTGTGACATTTATTATACATATATTATCATTTTATATCTGGATTAAAAACATTAGTTAAAGCAAAAAGAATGTGTTGGCTTTGGATGTGAGCTTGATCAACAATAGCCAACTCTACTATACATTTTTGGAATATAGTAGGAAGCCTTGATAATAATCGATTTGAATTGCACATTAACATTCATCCATTTAATTAACCAACTCATATTGTTGCGTTTTGAGTTTAGCTGGGTATTAGTCATGTACAAAATAATAGTAATGATTTATTTTTACTTGCCAATTATTTAGCAGGCAGTCCATTCTAAGCTGACATTGAAAATTTTGGCAGATGCTGGAGAGTTAAACCGATGAATTTGTTTTTAAGTCTTTTGAGAACCCCGCTGCTGAGATCTATGTGTTTGAATTCCCAGATCTTTACATTTGCTGCAGCAATTACACCCTAGTTTTTGTGTACACCCTACTTTTCTTGTTGGATTGATGGACTTATATAAACCTTGCTTTAAATTAATTGTTTCAGACTAATATTAATAACCACAGTCTTACCTAATAATGTACAATATGACCAAGTATTCATTACCTGGGATCAGTGACTTGGCCAGATATGGTATAATTCCACAGAAAACCATTTTTATAGTATTCGATAGAGTGAACAAGAGTTAGAAGCCTTTTTTGACTCATAATGCTCTGTGTGCTCTCATTAAGAAATCCCACTAACTTTCTATTCTAGTAATGAAGTTATCAGTGGCAGTGAGGGTACAATGGTGTGATGACATAGCAACACCATCTCAGGCAATCTAATACCACACGAGAAAATAATAGGAACATGGATGCTCAAGGCAGCCACTCATGTTATAATCCAACATTGATTCTACAAATACTACTTTACCAATAGTAAAGTCAAGTGACATAGCATGCATTTTTATCTTGGGGTCCAGTAGTATAATATACAGTTCACCCAAAGTACAGTTTTTTATTTTATCTGGAGAGGAAACCAAAGCCACAAAATAATGTATTGAGGAAAAAGATGTGGTCCTCGCAGAAAAGAAGTGAGACTTAATTTCATCAGAAGACTGATAGGACTAAAACCATAGACTCATTCTTAATACTAATGCACATATCTTACTATGCTTTACCAATGTAATTGGTAAGTGAGTTGTAAGAACTCACTCTGGTTTTGCGCAATTGTAACAAGCACCTATGACCCACTTACAGTACTGGATTAATGGATAGTATGCCAACAAATGTGTTATGTAATCTGAATGTGTACACTGACTACTAATCAGTTGGTAAAACAACATTCATCAGACTCAGCTCAGGTTGTTTTGTGCTTTGGAGGAAAAACCCACCAAAATCCTTTTCACAATAACCTTCTAATACCAACAGAAGAGAAAGCTTGTGGTTGTGAAGATTTAAACTGCTAATTAGTAAAATTAACATACCGCTTCCCCTTTAGATCCTGGCATTCCAGAAATTCCTCTTGGTCCAGAAATTCCCTGAAAGAACAAATGTTAATAAAATGTTGTGCATCACTTAAAAATCTATTAGCTGTTGGATCTCTCTGATTCACAAATATGTCTTAGGCAGGCTAATGTTTATTTAAGAGCAAGTAAAAATTATACTTACTCTTTCACCTTTGGGTCCAGCTTCTCCTATTGAACCTCGCTGGCCTTGGTCACCCTGAAAATAATATATATATATTTTTGTTTTTTAACTCAACACATTCAATCTTATCGTACCCCTGTCTGTGCATGGACCAATTATGAGGCCAACTAGATTTGCCTTATATATTTGTAATCAGCCTGTGTGTTAATAAAATTGCCCAAAAGCCATGAATATCTATTCGGAAATCAAACAAACAAAATGTAAAATCTAATCAGAGGATAATCAGGTATGCCAATGAATGTGTCAATGCAGCTGCTCCCATTGACCTTCTATGACTGGCAGTTGGCTGAAGTATCAGATTATGTCAGCACAATTCACAGAACTAATTTAGGTTTAAGATTTATAAATATAGTTGGTGATACTTACAGTTGCACCAGCAACTCCCCGGGGACCAGGTTCTCCATCCACTCCACGGTTACCCTTATAAGTGAAAATAATTACACTATAAAAACAAAGTAGATATGAAAGTAGCAAATATAAAATTATTTCACTGTACATTTTTATTATACAACCATTTAGTCTAGCCAGCCATGGAGTAAATTTTCTGCAACTTAGTACTGGAAGAGTTATATATTTTGAATATGAGCATAACTAAAAAAAACTTCTGGAAAAATACAGCAAATAAGATCCCCTTTGATGAATTGTCAGATGATTAATACCATAACATGGATCTAGAAACAGTATTTTTCAGAATTGTGGGCTCTTAAACGTTATAAGATTTGATGTATTTGGTAAGAAGGGTAAAGGAAAATAAAGGTAATAAAGTTTCCTTGGGCTAGTGTTCTCAGTCTTGAACATTTAAGTTTGTGTTTAACTTTATGACATTTCTGCACTTTTTTACAATGATGATTCGAGGATATTATACAAAAGGATTTGAAAACGTTCACATTATTTAACCACTTGCCACCTGGCCTATAGACAAATGACGGCTGGGCGGTGGTTCAGTTATCCTGACCGGACGTCATGTGACATCCAGGCAGATAACCCGCGATCACGCGCCCACGGAGGCACGCAGCATGGCGATCGGTGGTGTAGTGTGTCACTCTGACACACCGTAACTCTGATCGTGGTAAAGAGACTCTGAAGGAAGCTCTTTACCACATGATCAGCAGTGTCCAACCACAGCTGATCACTGTGGAAACAGAGAGAGCCATGTATTGGCTTTTCCTGTACTCACTCTGCCAGACGCGAGTAGAAGAGAGGATGGCAAAACAGGACCACCAGGGATGCCATGCAGGACCACCAGGTATGCCCAATAGGGATGGCACTCAGTGCCCATCTGTGATGCCTGCCAGTGCCTCCTTATCAGTGCTGCATAACAGTGCCATCTTTTTTTGGGTCATTTTTTATTTGTAGCACAAAAAAATAAAAACCCCAGTGGTGATCAAATACTACCAAAAGAAAGTTCTATTTGTGGGGAAAAAAATTATAATTTTGTTTGGGTACAGTGCCGCAAGACCACGCAATTGTCATTCAAAATGCGACAGCGCTGAAAGCAGAAAATTAGTATGGGCAGGAAGGGGGGAAAGTTATTAAAGTGGTTAAAAGAGAAGGTTGTTTTTTTTTGTTTGTTTAAATCATGCTAGGTGGATGCAGCATCGGCATGTCATGCATTTTTCCCCACTGGCTGTAAGATTGATAATTGAGCGATCAAATACCACTGATTGCTCAGTTCTCAGTGCTCCATGAGCAGAAAGCTAGTGCCTATCAAGGAGCAGCTGGCTCAGGCTCTCAGCAGGTCGCTGAGAGCCTGAGCCAGGTGCTAATCCAGGCTTCTGAGTGGATCCTGACAATATGGTTGGGCTCTTGCCATAGCCTAGACCAGCTCTGCAGAACGAACTGCACTCCTGTGATCCACAGGAGAAGTACAGTCAAACAGGCTTTGGCTGTACTGTAAATGTGTAAACATTAACTACAATTATCCAAATATGTGAAAAGAAAATCCCTGTGTATTTATAGTATTTTATCTACAATCTGACTGGATAATCAAAGTGAATATTCACACATATTATTGTGTAAACATCTTCAAATCCTTTAGTAAATCAGCCTTATTGTGTCAGTGAGAAACTGCTGCAGTCACTCTAACTTCATTCTGAGTGTAAGGGAGGCCATAGATGATATGATTTGGTGATTGCAGGAAAGAAAATCAATCAATTCCCCCATCAATACAGTCAGTGTTGTTGGGGGAATCTCTCCTGCTGAGCTTTTGTGTCCTCCCGGTGGGGGGGTGTGGGGAGCCATCCCTGCCGGCAGAACACAGTATTTAAAATGCCAGCGAGGCTAGCAATAATCGCTTCCTAAAGATGCAAGATGCTAGTTGTACCCAAGTCGAGTTGTATACAATCAGCCTGCCCATACATGGTTCAAATCTTGGCCAATCCCTGCTGAACTAGGTGAGATTCAAACCGTCTATGGCCAACTTAAGAAAAATCATACATGGTAGAGTCATGTTTGAGCCCAGCTTGTAATGTTCATGTGAGGACCGAATTGTATAGGCCTTTCATAGCTTGTAATAAGTTTCTCTAACTTTTGCAAAAATCATTTAATCGCACACAGAGATCTTCAAGCACATTGAAATCTTTATATAATTTTGCAACAGTCATGCTATTCAATGGTGTTAAAGAAAAATAATGTTTATCAAATCTAAGCTACTAATACACATTGGTGTTGATTTACTAACAGCTTATAGGCTATTCACTTTGCAAGGAAAGTTACACTTTGCAAGGGGATGTTCCCTGGATCAAAATGAAGATGGTAAAATTTCATTTTGTAAAGAATACCCAATCACATGAAGGTAAAATTTAAAAAAATAAATAAATAAAAGCAATTTTGCTTGCACATGTTTAGATGATGGAAGCCAGCCATGCAAGCTCTGGGGAAAATTTCTTTGCAAAGTGAACAACCACACTGAGTGAGCCAGGGGAGAGCTTGCTAACCACAACAGGTCCTGGCATTACAGAACTAAGTTTAAGGATGGACCCATGTATTTCTGACAATTATGCACAGTGAAACACCTCCCTATCTACTGCCAACCTATAGACAACCATACATAGAAAGATAATTACCACACCTCCATAAAATATTAGTGATCTACTTAGGGTTATAATATTCACCAGGGCCGCCATCAGGGGGATACAGGCAGTACTGTTGTAAGGGGCCCCAGTGTCTCAAGGGGCCCTTACAACAAAGGCTTTAGCAGTCTTTAGCAGTCTTTAACATTGGAGTCTATGGGAGGGGGACACCTTGTTTGGGGACACCATTCTCCCAAACCATAGGCGATAAAAATACCAAACCAATTTTCGGGTGAATTGAGGACTTAAAGCAGTTGTATCGCCATAAATTAAATTTTTACCTACATGTAAGCCTATAATAGGTCTTACCTGTGATTTAAAAGAATATCTCCTAAACTTGTATGGTTTAGGAGATATTCTCACTGCAAGCACCGCTGATGTCAACAGGCGTATGCACAGTGATGTCTCGGTGAAGGCCCTGCACATAGTGCAGGACCCTGCTGAAAAGTCTGCCGTAAAGACGGGCTCCCGTGCATTCCCGGGAGTGACGTCTCGCGGCTCCGGCCACTCACAGCGCCAGAGCCGCGTACCAGGAAGGATCCACAGAGGGAAGATGGCAGCTCCCTCCTCAGGGACCAGACGGACCTGTGGGAGCTTCCTTCTGAGGTAAGCATCTCATAATGAGCTAGTATGCAGTGCATACTAGCTCATTATGCCTTTGCCTTGCAGGTGTTTTTTTTTTTTTTTGGAGAGGAGACAACCGCTTTAACATTGGAGTCTATGAGAGGGGCCACCCAGTTTGGGGACACCGTTCTCCCGAACCATAGGCGATAAAAATACCAAACTTGGGTCACATGGAGAAGGTCCCCTGGACCACAACTGGTCCAAGTTTGGGACCTCCAGCACCTATGGTTCTTATTGCAAGCTTCGGGTGCGGCTGTGTTGCCAGTGCACTGTTTTTTTTAACATCTTGGATCCCACACTAGCATGCATTGCACACTTCACTTAACTTGAATGGGTCATGCTTGGCAGGCTACACCTGGTAAGTGTGGCAGGGTGTATAATTCCTACTGTGGCTGCAACATGTGTGCACCCCTGGCCAGTGGGCGGATGTGGTGGGATGGCCAGTGAGTGGGCCCTGGGGAATGTTGGTGGTTAGACGGGGGGGCAGGTCTAAAGCTGTGTAAGGGGCCCCAAAATTTCTGATGGCTGCCCTGACAATCACTGAGCACATGAACATGCTGGGACTTTTCAACATATACTGGGAAAAGGGGAAAGTTAAGATCAGTCACAGGGTTTTTAGGCATGCTTAGAAATCACATCACTCCCCTCTCAAAGCCTTCCCCTGTGCTGAGATGCATTGGGGTTTCTGCATTCCCGTTACCCCAAAAAGGAAGTGCAAAGGTGCAGGAGGGATCTGCAATGATCAAGTGTCATTTTATACATGAGCACTTGCATTTTGACCCCCACTCCTGCTGTGTAATACAGTGCAATCACCGGCTATCATTTTGACAGCCAGTAATTGCCAGTAATAGCTACAGGGGCAGCAGCAGTGGGGAGAGAGGAGCTTGACATAAGAGATGCATTCGAAAAATGTTGTTTTTTAAGTTGTATACCTTATGTTCAAAGACGACACATGGTTAAAATGTGATGGCAAAATCTTGGAAACTCTTTGTTGTATACTGGTACTGATTGACAAATCATGCTTGAATTTAAATGTAAAGTGTGAGTCTTGTTTGCAATTGGAATCTGTTATCTTGTGTGCTGACGGGACAATTTAAATGTGACAGTTGAATCTTGTTTGTAATTAGAATCCCTTTATTATATTGTATACCGATGAGCGAATCGCACAGCAAATCCTTTGTTACTAGACCCCTTTGATCCTCTCAAAGCACTTCCTTACACATCTGCAGTACCTAAGATATGAAATTATACATTTTGTTTGTATAAAATCAGATTTCTCTAGAAAGAATGCCAGCAAAGGTGACATTTCTAAGCTTACTTTACTCCCTTTGGGTCCCATGACACCTGTGATTCCTCTTAAGCCTTGTGGTCCCTATAACAAAAAAGACATGAAATGTTGCAAATCTGATCAAACATAATATTCCAATATTCCAATAATATTAAATATTTTTAGTGGTAAGCGATAACTATACAATGCATGCTTGTGATTGTATGCCGCCGGAAAATATTCTTTTTTGAAAAGTAGCATATCAAACATTTATTTTATAAGAAATTTATATATGTAGAACTGCAATGGCTTTACTGTCACAACAATGCTTTATCCATGCTATTTCCTTGCTGTGTAAGAGAGTGTCTGCAGGCAATGTGCCCTATTAACCTGTGAGCCATGTCAGGTTATACACTTACAAGGTAAAGCTGTAACTGTGGAGACATAGCATTAACAACTTCTCAGTGTTAAATGTGCACTGGAATAAACGCTTCTGTTTAATACAAAATGCTTACCTTCAAGGCATGGTTTATATAGACTAGTTGTGAAAAAGGAATATTCGCAAATACACAGAGACATTCATTCCAAAGCACCAAGAGGCCGAATCTTTTTGTGTTTACTTTGCACTTACGTTTTGCACATGGTCTCATATATTTGGAAATTTCACACCTTTGTGCATTTGTCCATATTCACCTACATGAATAAACATAGTGAAGTCTAGGGGTATATTTTGATACTCCGCCTAGGATGGGAGAACATGAACAGGCCATCATAGTTAATAAAGTGAGGCATAAGATGCAAAACCATAGCACCCACATTTAAATAACCCTAATCGGGTAATTACTCAATGAAATGCCTTGTTTTAGGGGATATAAAAATTACTCTATGAGCTCGGGTTCACACTAGTGTGATCTCAGAGATCGCATGTGATTCGCACCCGCACTGCAAGTGCCGATCACGTGCAATTTCTGAGCAGTGGGAGTTCAGCCATACAGTTGTATGGCTGAACTCGCATTAGATTCGCAAAAAAAAGGTGCATGTTCCTTTATTTCCCGCACTAGAATCGCATCGCATGGGTGTTCTCACTCACGGGATCCGATTCATGTGTGAGTTCACAGTTCGCACTGAGATCTGTGAACAAAAGTGGGGGGTCATTAACTTTGTAATGACACCCACAGCGGTTTGCAGAAAGCAGTGTGAACTGGCTGCAGGAAGACTGCGATGAGGGAACTGGCTCTGTAATCGCGCTGGTTCCCACATCGCACACTCAAGCAAATCAACTCTTGCTTTTAGACACAAAATTTTCTATATGCACATTATAACAAAATCCAGTTGAACTTTGAGTTTTTGTAATCAAATACAATTCTAAAGACATCTACACATATACCAGACTATAAATGTGACATATGTCCTCATTTCAATTATAAAATAATTTAGATGTCACTAATCATAAGCAAATCAGATTGATGTAAATATATTTGTCAAAATAATTTCCAAAATAAAAGCACTTTACTGGAGGGCCTTGGGCTCCAATTTCTCCAATAACTCCTTGCTCTCCTTCTTCTCCCTGTAATAATAAGAAATAAAATTATTCTGAAGTAGTCCCTTAATTATTTTATTTGCTGCATAAAACAAAAACACTTGGTACTGTAGCAAACATAAGAGTATCTATGATTCCAAACAGAGAACTTGAAGTACTTCCTACTACCTTGGTTAGTCTCCACATGATAAACCATGCCATGTCAACATTACAGTTATAAATGCTCCTATACAATTTAGAGAAAGTGCAGCTTTGAAGATTCTGCACTACTACAAAGTTACAGAGAAGTAGTATGCAAAAAAAATAATTAAAGGGTTCTTACATAAATGCATAATTTAAGTTATTTTATTAAGTAAAAAACAGGGTGCTTACAAATACATGCAGTTCTTTTTCCACATTAATACACATATTATGTACTTTATGCATATGCGTGTGATAAGCCACTTTCTAAGGCTGCCTATTTAGATCCACAAGAAGTTGCAACTCTAAATCAAAAGGCATGGTGAGGACTTTGTTAAGACTTCATAACATCTGGAGGAAATGAAATGGAAACAATTGGAGGTGTTGCTAACAGCCATGCTTTTAATTTGTTTGAAAAAATGAAAGAGGAATTGTGTTTGGTCACCACTGAAAAAGTCTTAGACCAATTTCTTATCTTCCATTTTCACTAATCAGAACCTTTTTAGGTTACCAGAAATGGCACTGGCTAAAATATTTTACAATTTTATGTATTTCTAAATTTTTCTGGCATGGTCCTTCCACCTTCCTTCCTATTTGATGCAGTGACAAACACATTTATTCTTAGTAAAATGTAGTTAAGTCTTAATAATGTAGATAAACAATTGTTCAGTCAGGTTATCTGGTTGTCAGCCAATCTGACTGAATGCCAGACTAACTGAACAAGCCTCTAATTACAGTTTAAGAAGAATTAAATCCAAGGATTAACCACTTGCACAACCAGTTTTCTCCTGCACAATAAACCCAAGTCCTGTTAAAGGAGGATTTTTGTATAAGCCCTGAAATGCATTGCATGTCAACTTTTGATATACTTTTTTGTGGCAAATAAAAATGTTATACAGACTGATCCCTATGGCTTAGTGAACTCATTTTCTCAGTCCATGCAATCTAACTTCCCAAGTACCCTATTGAACTTCCTCCGGGCATTAGAGAACTACCACATGTTATCAATCAAATGATTCATTTGGAGCCTTCACCCAGCTTAAAGCCCAGCGTTCCTCCACCCTAGCTCTTAAAAATATAAAAACCTGACACTGATTTTAAAATTTCCCCAATCTGTCCAAAACTACAAATAAAAATTCCAGATGAAGTTTTATTTTAACTTTCACCTATCTAATTATTTTTACATACATCAGTAGAAAGTCTGCAATTTTCTCTTAATCAGTTTAAAAAAAAATCAGACCCCAAGGGGCACAAATATGTTGTAAACTAATTATTATTATATGGGATTTATATAGCGCCAACAGTTTACGCAGCACTTTACAATAAAAAGGGAGACAGGATAGTTACAATACAATAAAATACAAGAGGGTTAAGAGGGCCCTGATCTAATAGGGTGGACAAAATGTAGTAACAGTGGGGGATGAACTGATGTAAGTGATAAAAGATTAGTTGGATGCGTGATAGGCTTCTCTGAAGAGATGAGTTTTCAGGGATCAACTAAAGGCAGCCAGTGTAGAAGATAGCTGGACAGTTGAGGTATAGAGTTCCAGAGGATGGGAGAGGCTCTGGAGAAGTCCTGGGAGGATGACACAAGGGAGCTTGAGAGCAGCGAAGAGGAGGGTTTGGGTGATATTTGGAGACAAGATTGGTGATGTAGCTTGGGGCAGAGTTGTGAATGGCTTTGTATGTTGTTTTTAGTATTTTGAATTTAATTCGCTGGGCGAACAGAAGCCAGTGTAGGGATTGGTGGAGAGGGTTGGCGGACACTGAGTGGTTGGCAAGGTAGATGAGTCTGGCAACAGCATTCATGATAGACTGAAGAGGGGATAGGCTATGGAGAGATAGGCCTATGAGAAGGGAGTTGCAATTGTCAAGGCGAGGGATAACAAGGGAGTGAATGAGTAGCTTGCTGGTTTCATTAGTTCAAAAGGGGGCAAATTTTAGAGAAGTTATGGGGGTGAAGTCTACAAGCTTTTGACAATGATTGGATATGGGGCTAAAAGGACAGGTCAGAGTCTAGGATTACACCTAGTACCCTAGTGTGAGGGGAGGGATTGATGGTTACATTATTGACCTTGATCAAGGTTGGCTTGGACAGGGGATCATCTTGATTTTAGAGAGATTTAGTTTAAGGAAGTGGTGCGACATCCATGCTGATATGTCAGTTAGTGGTTAATAATGCAAGAGGAGACTGAAGGAATGAGGTGTGAAGTAGACAGATTTAGGTGTCATCAGCGTAGAGATGGTATTGGAAGCCATGGGAGGTTATCAAGTGACCAGTTGAGAAGGTGTAGATAGAGAAGAGAAGGGATCCAAGAACAGAGCCATGGGGGACCCCTACGGAAAGAGGAAATGGAGAGGAGGAGATAGAGTTGTAGGTAACACTGAAGAAGAGCTGTGATAGGCAGGAGGAGAACCAGACTAGAGCAGAATCTTGAAGGCCAAGGGAGAGGAGTTTATTGAGAAGGAGCGGGTGGTCAACAGTATCAAAGGCCGCAGAAAGGTCAAGTAGTAGGAGCATGGAGTAGTGGCCATTGGTTTTAGGAATTAGTAAAACATTTGTGAGTTTTAGTAGGGCAGTTTATGTGGAGTGCTGTGAAAAAAGCCAGACTGTAAGGGGTCAAGAAAGTTGTTGCCAGTGAGGTAGGAGCTAAGACAGTTGTAGACTAAGCATTCTAAAAGTTTAGAGGTGGATGGTAGCAATGAGATCTTAAGTTGTTCAGGTTGGTGGGGTCCAGTGAGGGCTTTTTAAGTATGGGAGTGATCTGTGCATGCTTTAGAGTGGAGGGGAAGGTGCCAGCAGAGAGGGAGAGATTAAATATGTGAGGGAGCATAGGATAGAATAAGAGGGTGACCGTAGTAGTTGTGAGGGAACAGAATACAGGGGACAGTTGGTCAAGTGGGCATCTGAGAAAAGTTTTGTAACCTCTTCAGTAGTAGTCAGTTAAAAAAAGGAGAGCGTTGACTGTGCTGTTAGGCAAGGTATGTTAAGTGGGATAGATATCTGTACAGTGGAGGTGTCCACACTTACTGCATCGATCTTGTCTATGAAGTGATTGGCAATCTCTTGGGCAGTTAGTGAGTTAGTAGGTAAAGGGGGCAGGGGACAAAGCAGAGAGTTAAAGGTAGAGAATAGCCGATAGGGACTGGATGACAAGGTATTAATAAGGGAGGCAAAGTAGGTGTGTTTGGCAGCATGGAGGCAGGAATTGTATTTTAGGAGGGCAGATTTATATACGGTAAAGTCCTGCAGGGATCTGGCTTTCAAGAGCATGTTCAAGAGCATGGCAATGTCTCTTGAGAGTACTGGTGTTGTCGGTTTGCCAGGGTCTGGGCCTGATTCTGCATGTAGCTAGGGGAGCAAGTGTGTCCAGTGAGGATGAGAGTGAACTGCTGTAGACAGAGGTGGCCAGGTCAGGACATTGGATGAGTGGTGAAACCTTTTCAAAAACAATTAGTAAGTCCAGCTGCTTGATTTACTACCCCTTGCCAAAAGCATGCAAATACCAGTGGTAATCAGTGGCAGCTTCACCTACTAGTTGTCTTTCTGTAGTTTCAAAATACATTGTGGTTAAAATAATTACCTTATGGCCTTGTTTTCCAGGTTCTCCAGCTTCTCCTTTTACACCTTTGTGACCCTGGAATAATAGACAAAAATATGCACGTGTTGTAGCATAGTTATGTGTTGTTTATATGATAATGATTAAGTACAATCATGTGACTGCTCACTTCTTGTCTAAGAATGCTCATACAGGTCTGTGTGATCCTGAAAATGTGTCTAAAAAGTGTTACTAAACCCAGGATCCTGCATTCACTATATCTTGTCTCCCACAGTACATAGAACATGGAAATGTAATTATTTTAGTACATATAAACTGCTTAAGACCTTTTTTCATCAGCAGTTAGAGCAGTCTTGTACTTATATGAGTGTCTAGCTAAAGCTTGAAGGAGGAGTTTTCATTCTCCCACAATTGTCTAATGAGAATGCAGGACCCCTGACCCTTTGTCTGGACAGTGCTGATTGGCCCTGTGCTAATCACACTCTCTAGCAATACACACCAAACTGAGCATGTGCAGCCTGTCCCCTGGCTCTGTTAATATCAGGATTTATATTGGAGTCAGTGGAAGAAGGAGATGATCAAAGGAGACAGGATCAAACCGCCTTTTTACACAATGCAGAGGATTAACCCCTTAGGTTCCATAGTGAGTATAACAAGGATGCTTTACTGGGTATACAGATTGATTTTATTGTTGTGGGTTTAGTAACACTTTAAGGCCCCTTCCTCTTATGCAACAGCATTGGTATTTTAAGATTGGCCCAGCGGGGTCAGTCTGCTTTAACTAGGAAGCTTAGATTTGCTATATAAAGTACTGCTTTTTCATTTTTCTGAAATAACAATTGGGTTAAATTCATTAAAAAAACACATGCAGCCAAATCAGACAATTCACTTTGTAAAATGAATTAAACCTTACATATATGTAAATTACATTTACCCTAAACTGCAATACAATATTATTACCATGTTTCCCACTGAAATTATGCTGTTTTTATAATTTAATATTGCAGAAAAAGAAACCTCCACAAAGACATAGCAGGTCTCTAATGTCTCTTAATAGAAAGTGCAGTAACTAATAGCAACCAATAATTTTTCAGATTAATGGAGTTTTGTTCTGATTAACTGTATTGTGTTAGTCCTTATTAAGTGACCACGTATGTACATAATAAAGCAATCTTATCCATCCTTCCATCCATCTTTCCTTGATTCTATACTTCCCTATCTCTTCCAATAGACTCATTACATCAACATGTAGCACTCATACTTACAATCTGATATTTTTTAAATAAATGTATAGCTTGTGGTCACTCATGTATTCAGTGTTATCTTGTAAGTTTTTATCATGTATCAATAATTTCAGACTATTTCAAGCTGAAAGAATGTCCTTACCTTCATTCCTGGCAAACCTGGATAACCTGTGCGGCCTGGTGGGCAGGAGTTGGGACACTGAAAAAATAATAAAAGTCTTAATAAATAACAAATTGAAAGAATGCAGAAAATTGACACACTTGTTAATGCTTTCCACACAGAACTCACCAGGGGATCTCCCTCTCGCACTGCAACTGTCCCCTGTTTAAAAGCAAAAATAGACTATTTCTGCATTTGCTCAGAAACACAGTGATCATAAAGTGCAAGGAAAATCAATTGTAATTGAAAATGTGAATGAAGTAAACTGCTGCTGTACAGCTAAGAGCTGAATCGTTTTCAAATATGGGATTTTTTTAAAGAATATATTAAACATTTTTAGACTAGATATATTTCCTGGAATGTATGCCAGAAGTAGTACAGCTAGGACCACTCTTACAGAAAGGTAATAAAGCTGTGATGATCCAGATGAAAAAGGGGTAACCTGGTATGCCAGGTTGGGGACTGGCATGGGGGTAACAGCCAAGGTCATTTATGGACTGCAGCACTGCAGAATGAGCAACTTAATACAATCCGACCCATATTTGCATTTAGGATGGTTCACTGTCTTCCTAACCTCTTGGGGTTCACAAGGGCAAGATCTTAACACTTGAGTTCCCAGCTTCACCAAATCTGCACAAGCTATTATGATGTGTTCTTCCTCTGAATTCTCCATGTATATCAAATTGTACAGAATGCTGCAGGGAGACTGAAACCATATTGCTTTACTTTCTAATAACGGAGAAAAGTGAAAAACTGGGATGTTTAATGGGGTGATTTTGGTCCTGATATTACTGCAACAAATAAGCTGGTTTGGGATTCATTCCATTGGAATCCATCTGCACTGATCTATCATTTTTGGGTAGACATAGCCTTTTTTAAGATGGTAACATCCAAAAAGAGTTGATCTATATCCTTCTTAAATGGTCCTTAAAGTGGACCTAAACTGCAAAGCTTAATTCACTTCCACTGATTAGCCAGGCATTAGGGAAGAAGGCTAGGAGAATTAAATGCACCAAAACCTACCTCTAAGCCATGGACATGAGATTAGATGTTACTTCAACTTCAGGCCACCTTTCCTTAATTTGGTTGTAAAGACAGAAAGTTTTTTTATCTTAATGCATCCTATGCATTAAGATAAAAAAGCCTTCTGTGTGTGGTAGCTCCCCTATCACTTACCTGAGGTCCCTCTCTATCCAGCGATGTCCACGAGTATTTCAGCCATCCGAGATCCTGCTTCCTGATTGGCTGAGACACAGCGGTGGGAGCTAGCCAATCAGGGGAGAGAGGGGGCAGGGCCGGGTCGGGGCTCCGTGTCTGAATGGACACAGGGAGCTGTGACTCAGCTTGGGTGCCCCCATAGCAAGCTGCTTGCTGTGGGGGCACTGAACAGGAGGGAGGGACCAGGAGCAAGGAAGAGGGACCCAAGAACAGGAGGATCTGGCTATTCTGTGCAAATCCACTGCACAGAGCAGGTAAGTATAACACATTTGTTATTTGTATAGGAAACAAAACAAGCCTTTACAACCACTTTAAGCCAACATTTTAGGTCACCTTCACTGAAGAGTCTGGTGATATCAGTGCCCCAGAGCACTTCATAATGTGTGACTTACAACTGAAGAGTTATGAGACCTGCTATTTATAGCTCACGTTTTGACTGACATTAGCTTACCAACTTGCTTAGTTAATTCCTAGGTAATCTGCTATAACTAACTTTACCTTAAAATTTATGTCTGCTCTATTGCAGTAGCATAGTAACTTACTTTACCTAATTTGCTCTTGTTTTTATACTACAAAAAGGAACTCCCCTTTACCCCCCATGTCTACAGAAGCCAATAAAGGAGGATCCAAATCCATGTACATGCAAGTGTATACTTTCACATGCACTGTGCACTGACCACTCTCTTAGTAGCAGCCATGGTCATAGTGGAATTTGAAGTTGAACAAATTAACTGCCAGCTAATGACTAATATGATATGACAGTGAACATCTGACAAAGCAATAATGAATAGACATTACTTTGTCTTACAAAACTCTCTCTCTTCCCCTCTGCTATCAATGAACAAACAGAGATTAACCATGTGCCCTCATGCTTTATAATCATCTGCAAAAAATAAATCAGTTAAATCTTCCTGACTGGAATCATTGTGGCCACCAAAGTATAAAAAAATAATAATAACTATAAGGGGATTAAGGTTATTCATATACATACATAGGCGGCACATGGGCGGCACAGTGGTGTAGTGGATAGCACTTTCGCCTGGCAGCAAAAGGGTCGCTGGTTCAATTCCCAACCATGACACTACCTGCCTGAAGTTTGCATGTTCTCCCTGTGCCTGTGTGGGCTTCCCCCAGGTACTCCAGTTTCCTCCCACACTCCAAAGACATGCTGGTAGGTAAATGAAACCCTGTCTAAATTGGCCCTAGTATGTATGAATGTGAGATCGGGCCTTAGATTGTAAGCCCCTTGAGGGTAGGGACTGATGTGAATGTACAATATATATGTAAAGTGCTGCGTAAATTGACAGCACTATATAAGTACCTGAAATAATTAAATAAATACATAGCATGTGTAGCTTGTTTATTACTTTGGCAAACATAATAATTACCTAAAAAGTATTGATTACCAAGCCAAATTTGTACAGCAAAGAAATTACTATTACATTATTACATCATAAAGCATGTTCCATACGGTAGACGACAGACATGTTACGTGCAGTTTTATGCATTATTACTTACTCTAGGACCTGGTGGCCCTGGAGGCCCTGGAGGACCTCTGGAACCGGTATCACCCTAAAGCAAAATACAAGTATGCAGTTATTTATGCAGCTTGATAAGATTTAGGGAGTTTAAAAGTATATGAATCTTATGTCTCGAATTGTCTGTTTCCACACAAAAATGCATGTAGTGAGAAAATGCAAAACCATCTTTTAATTTTTGAATATCAAATTCATAATACATTAATGATTCAAGTGATGCGGCCATCTATTACTCGATATTTGTAAGAGTGTTTATGCGTTCACAAAACTTCTGCATTTAAGAACTTACTTTGCCATTTCCTGCACATTAATATTCCATGGAAGGAGCAGATGAAAATTGCTACCCTCAGGGGGGGGTTAAAAAATCCACATATAATGTAACAACCAAATCTCTCAAATTCTGGAATATTAGAAATATATTTGTGACTGTCACAAAATGCATTTTCATTTAGAAGCAGTTTGCATTTTAACGAGAGACAGCTTCTTGCAATGAATTATTCTGTATCCCTGTTATACAAGCTGGTCGCCAACATCAGCTGAATGAATGTATTCTGCAACACTGAAATTACAGTCAATGGTGATGATGTCAATTTAGGTGGTCCTATAACCCCATTCTCTTTATCTCTTGATTGTGACAGGTAGCTTTGTGGAACATTAGCTTGGCCATCTGGTTGGAAGCATTGATATACGTATTCATTTGATCTATGTATTGAATTATCGAATCAATAGCCCAATGTTGCATTGAAAAGAACTCTTGTGACCATTCAGACCGTGCTTGTCTGTCAATACTGTAGATTATATGGTTCAGGAAGGTTTCCTCCTTAATTAGTGCATGAGCTCTCACTTTCATTCTAACAGTTTCATAATTAGTTACTATTGAGCCACTATACAATTGAAACATATTTATGAGACACACTTAAGGCACTGCAATAGAAATATACACACTGAGTAAGCTGGAACAATGTAAATTATACATGTAAAGCACAGCTATTTTCAAAGTTTTCTTTTTTATATTATTTAAGCATACTTTTCTTCTTCTTCTTCTTCTTCTTCGATGTTACAGGATATATTTTATTTTTCTTACATAATGATAATGTACAACATCTCACCGCGTTTTATTTTTGTTACCTTTTCACAAAATGTAGCAGCTAACATATAACTAACGCTAATTAGCTAATATATAACAGACACTAAAGCATGAAATAAACAACTACTAATATTTTGCTTAAGCTTTAAGGAATTAAGGAATTTTCTAGACCCAGTACTTGTGGGTATGCAGGTTAAATACATGTTAAATGTTGGTTGTTCCCCAGCTAATAATGTTATTTTGGCCTGGTTGAACATCGGCAAGCATGTTGTCTGTGGGAGAATGTCAAAAAATCCTGCAGGTAACTTCTGTATATTGGTAGGTATTCATGCATGTAAAGGCTAGTTACCCAGCAAAAGTATACACTCAAAGGACTTCAGCACATGAGTCTATTCTGAAAATGTTCCTCGCATCCTCCCAATTTGTAGGTGAGACTGCAGTGAGCTTACAGAGAAGGTAGTGCATACATTTTACTAAAGAAGTAGAGCAGGGGTGTCAAACTCAATTTCATTGGGGGCTGCATCAGCATTATGGTTGTCATTGAAGGGTCGGTTGTATCTGTAACACTATATAAATATATGCAAGGCCCCCCCCCCACTCTAACCTCATTGAACGATGTGTGTGCCCAAATTGCAGTGGGAGGATCTTAAAGGGACAATAAATACCAGGAGTGCATTGTGTGGAGTTCAGGGTTGACCAGATGTACAGAGTGCAGAGTTCAGAGGTGTTGTGCATACAGAGTGCAGAGTTCAGGAGTACGCTATGTACAGAGTGCAGGGTTTAGGGGTTTGCTAACCAGTGTGTGTAAGAATCAGCTCTCTTTACCAGGCTGTTCACATCCCACTTCCACCGGTCTCTCTGGGTGCGAGGGCCACATGAAATGGCCTGGAGGGCCGGATTCGGCCCGAGGGCCTTGTGTTTGACACATGTGTAGTAGAGCATAAAGCATGAGACAAAAAAATATTTTTGGGCACACCCTGTAACTTGAAATTTGTAATTAATGGCATGTAAAGACAGTGAATTGTTTTGTAATGTGGATGGCTTGAATGTATTGAACCACACAATATATACAATATATGTAGATAAAATATCAATTCATTATGTTGAGTTGCATAAAAAAAATAGCACAACATTAAAGTAATGACCTTTAAAGACTGAGAAGACACTTACCACTGGACCACCACGACCAAGCTCACCTGGGAGTCCTGATGGACCAGGTGTTCCCTAAAAACAAAAAGGAGTATAGGTTCAGTTATCAGCAAACAGATATATTATATCACTACAGCCAGCATAAAAACTGGGTCTTTATAAAAAAAAGTTGAGAGTCTTCAATTGTGTGAGTATTCACTTCAGTTACCAATCATGTAAAAGGCATATTCCTGTTTAACCACTTCAATACTGGACACTTTCACCCCCCTTCTAGTCCAAGCCAAATTTCAGATTTCAGTGCTGTCACACTTTGAATGCCAATTGCCCGGCCATGCAACCCTGTACCCAAATTAAATTTGTATAATTTTTTTTTAGACAGATAGAGCTTTTTTGATTTTTAATCACAGCTGGGTCTCTTTTATTTTTTTGCTATATTATTAAAAAAAATACCAAGAAACACATTTTCTTTGTTTTTGTCATACAATTTTGCAAATAAATAATCTTTCTTCCTAAATTTAGGCCAAAATGTATTCTACCTTATTTTTTTTTTTTTTTTTTTTTGTAAAAATAACCCAAATCAATGTATATTATTTTGTCTGTGTAAAAGTTATACAAACTATGATGTATAGGGGTTGATTTACTAAAGCTTGAAAGGGCAAAATTTGCTGCAGCTCTGCACAGAAACCAATCAGCTTCAAGGTTTTTTTTGTCAAAGCTTGATTGAACAAGCTGAGGTTAGAAGCTGATTGGCTAGCATGCACAGCTGCACCGTTTTTTGCACTCTCCAGCTTTAGTAAATCAACCCCATAGAGTCTACAAACTATGATATATATATATATATATATATATATATACTGAGAAAAATTATAAACGTAACACTTTTGTGTTTGCCCCTATATATCATGAGCTGAACGCAAAGATCGACAACTGATTTCTATGTACACAAAATACCTATTTCTCTCAAATATTGTTCACAAATCTGTCTAAATTTGTGTTAGTGAGCACTTCTCCTTTGCCGAGATAATCCATTCACCTCACAGGTGTGGCATATCAAGATGCTGATTAGACAGCATGATTATTGCACTGGTGTGCCTTAGGCTGGCCACAATAAAAGGCCACTCTAAAATGTGCAGTTTTATCACACAGCACAATGTCACAGATGTTGCAGGTTTTGAGGGAGTGTGCAATTTGCATGCTGACAGCAGGCATGTCCTCCAGAGCTGTTGCCCTTGAATTGAATGTTCATTTCTCTACCATACGTCATCTCCAACCATCTCCAAAGGTGTTTCAGAGAATTTGGATGTAAATCCAACCAGCCTCACAACCGCAGACCACGTGTAACCACACCAGCCCAGGACCTCCACATCCAGCATCTTCCCCTCCAAGATCGTCTGAGACCAGCCATCCATAACCGACTTGAGTGGGCAAATGCTCACATTCGATGGCGTCTGGAACTTTGGAGAGGTGTTCTCTTCACGGATGAATCCCGGTTTTCACTGTACAGGGCAGATGGCAGACAGCGTGTATGGTGTTGTGTGGGTGAGCGGTTTGCTGATGTCAACGTTGTTGATTGAGTGGCCCATGGTGGCGGTGGGGTTATGCTATGGACAACAAACACAATTTCATTTTATTGATGGCATTTTGAATGCACAAAGATACCGTGACGAGATCCTGAGGCCCATTGTTGTGCCATTCATCCACGACCATCACCTCAGGTTGCAGCATGATAATGCATGGCTCCATGTTGCAAGGATCTGTACACAATTCCTGGAAGCTGAAAACATCCCAGTTCTTGCATGGCCAGCATACTCACCGGATATGTCACCCATTAAGCATATTTGGGATGCTCTGGATCGGCGTATACAACAGCGTGTTCCAGTTCCTGCCAATATCCAGCAACTTCGCACAGCTATTGAAGAGGAATGGACCAACATTCCACAGGCCACAATAAACAACCTGATCAACTCTATGTGAAGGCAAATGGTGGTCACACCAGATACTGACTGGCTTTCGGACCCCTTGACCCCCCAATACAGTAAAACTGCACATTTTAGAGTGACCTTTTATTGTTCCCAGCCTAAGGCACACCTGTGCAATAATCATGCTGTTGCGTTTATAATTTTGCTCAGTATATTTGAAAATTGATCAATCCTGATGTACTGACATCTCATTTCTTGAGGCCCTAAAATGCCAGGACAGTACAAATACCCCCCAAATGACTTCTTTTGGAAAGCAGACACCCCAAGGTATTTAGTAAGAGGCATGGTGAGTTTTTTGAAGCTGTATTTTTTGTTTTTTAATTTAATATGTTTCTCTTATTTTTTTAACATGTTTTTTCTGACCAGAACAAGTGCAGTGTTATCACAGTGACACTGCACTACTCTGGGGAGGTGAACATGATTTTTCGTTTTGTTTACACTAAGATTGCTTATCACAGTGATGATCACTGTGATAAGCAATTATTTGTATGAATGTCATCCATTCATTGACAGGTAGTACTACTGTAAGAACTGTGATTGGCCACAGCTATCACATGGTACAGATGTGCTGTGATTGGCCCTGTCTGTGCTATGTGATTACTGTGACCAATCAGCACCTATATTAGTGAGCAACTCTTTTCAAGGGTTAAGCACACAAAGAGCAAAATTAAAACCAAAAAAATCTGATGAGCACCTTGAGAATTCACTGAGAATTGTTACTAGAGCCATCAAACCAGATATTGGTGCATTTGTTTCTCAAAAACAGTGTCACATATCGCAATAGTTTTATGTTGCCCTTTTTTACTTTTATAATAAAAAATATTACAAAAAATGTTTTATTACTCTGATAGGTACATTATCTACTATCAGTGATCGTAGATCTAGGTACCTTAAAATCATGTAGATTGTGGCAGTGTCCTTATTATACCACATACTATAGCAAATTTCAGAGATATTTCTGTTATCCAATGCTATAAAGGCATCTTATGCAGTAAAGACACAAGAACATTTGCACAACTGCTCATCACATGTTCTTCTTGACTGGCTGATTGACTGGGTGAATAGGGTTCGGCTAATCTTTGGCTGTTCATGAGTTAGAACAAATGCCCAAGCTCTGGCCAGTTTGACTCTCAGTTTGGTAGGAGCAGAAAGTCAAATATAGTAGTGGTATTTTTACCACGTTTAAATATGACAGCATCTTGCTGTCAATAGTTGCTAAGGAAGCAGTGGGTGCTTGCACTTACTGCACTCCTATGAACTGCTGACATCACTTGGAATCCCCAGGTACATTACCAAAGTGGCTGGGACAGCAGTGATATCATGTGACAGCTACTGGCTGTCAATGGTTGCTAAGGAAGCAGCGGGTGCTTGCTAACTACTCATGTCACCTGGACCATTCACTTACATGGCCTGGAATCCCTAACCATGTAAGCAAATGGGCGGAGAATGGAGCGTTATATTGTTGCCAATATTGTTGCCAATATATGGCTACATATTTGGGCAATAGCACTATCTCTGCCCCTCCTATTATATAGCTTATGACAAGAGTTGTCATACGCTAGTGTTTTTCTTTTTGTTTTGTTTTTTGGCGAAACGACTTGTCAAATATTTTGGTTTCTTTATGTTTTGCTTTCTTTATTTATTTGGCTTCTATATTCCAATAAGCCCCCCACCCACAGACCCCCATGGCCACCGGCCAGGGTTGTGGGGAAAGGGCCCTTGTACTCATCAACATGGTAACGTCCCCCATGTTGAGAGCATGTGGCCTTTTTTGATTCAGGTAGGGGAGCCTTGCCTTCTTCCCTTTCCTGGCCAGCAGGATGTATGCTCAGACTAAGGGCCTGGTATGGATTCGAACCTCACACACTTTTTCCTTTTTTTATATATTTTGTCGGGGACTCAATACAATTTTTTTTGCATTCCTTCTGTAGGATGTGCTACAGCAAAAGTGACATTTGCAAAGAAAAAAAAAGATACTGTTTTGATTGCTTCAAAGGTCCCCCAAAATAAAGACTCTTTGAGAGACCTTTGGGGTCTGTGTTTTTTTTTTTGTTTGTTTGTTTTAAAAAAAAGCGGCCAGGAAAGAGTTTAAAACTCATTTTTTTTATGTGTGAATTTCAGTGCTCTAAAAAATCTTTGCTCCCAGACAAATTATTTTTTTTGACTTGGTAAGTTTCCCACCACCACTATTTTTTTTACACCCCCTTATCTATTAGCCCAGAAAAGACAGATTCAGCTTTCATTAATCTCATTGAGGTTTGGGCTCAACATCCGGAAACTTTTTTCTAACCCCCTTCAATGAAGTTGCCATTTGTCACAGCCAAATGGGGCATGCTTGTTTCTGTAAATGATGGAAAAACATGCTAACAGTGGCCCCAGGCCAGAAAACCAGTGCACGTTCAAAAGTAATCGGCCTCCACCATACCTCATACTGTGTTTCCCTACATCAGCTCTATGGAAATAGGCTGACATTTGGAAATACCTTTTATTGGTATCTATTAAAAATATTCTATAAATCAGATCTGGGTGTAAAACTAATATAATTTTTTTCTGAAAACAATGAATTGGTCTAAAATTGCTCATAGCTGTAATTTCACAAACATGATGACATATGACATGACTAAAATTAAAGAATAAATGAATTAACTTTGCTTGAAGGAGTAATTAAAGCAGAACTACACTGCATCTGAGCATCACAAACCAGGCATTATTCAGATGATATTCTTTTCTGCAGGCGTTTCACTGCACAGTAAAAACAATCATAGCGGTTGTTCAGCTGCATGATTGTTTTTACAGGCGGCCGGAGGGGCGTCCCCCCATCCCGCCACCCTTCAGTACTTCTATCCGCTCCCCTGTGCGATCGGCGAGCTGGACAATGAATCGGCCATTTACCATAGAGATACCCCAAACCAGATGGTCCTCGACAATCTCTTCACATTATGCAAAAAAATGGGCTAACTTTACTGTTTTGGTTTTTATTAATTCTTGAAAATGTTTTTTTTTTTTTTTAAAAATCAAGTTTGAAAAATTGCTGCACAAATACCATGTGACATAAAAAATTGCAATGCCTGCCATTTTATTCCCTAGAGTCTCTGCTAATATATATATATATATATATATATATATATATATATATATATATATAAAATGTTTGGGGGTTCTGAGAAATTTCCTAGCAAAAAAATTATGATTTTTACATGTAGGAGAGGAATGCCAGAATTGGCCCAGTATCAAAGCGGTTAAAGAAAACTCATCCATCTATTCATGTCTCCATGCTTTCTTTTGCTGAGATATCACTTTGAAAACCACCCCCATAGCATTTCTGGCTGTGGTCATCTTGAGTAAGGACAGATGACTCATGCAGCATTTACTTCCTGGAATCTATCTGACCTTAGCTCAGCCATGCAGGCAGGAAGGTGTGCTTAGATGAGAAAACCCCACCCCCTCCTGAAGACTCCTGGAATGTATAACATTGTTTGCCTAGGCCTGGAAACCAGGATGCAACTGAAGAAATGTAAAAAAAAAAAGAAAACTCGTAAATACAATATACCTTTTATACTATTGATTAATTATCTATTAACTAATGCTAAAAATGGCCTATGTTGATTGAGAGAGTGAAGTTCCGCTTTAAAGTACTGTGAGGGAAGTATGAAGTTATGAGTGTAGGTATGTATAAAAGGATGATACAAAAAACCCTCAGAAATTGTATTCTGCAAAGATTAAAATATGGTTCTGTACAAGATCATACTTGGATTGATGAGAACGCTTGCTAGAATGCTGACCTTGGACACTAAGCTGAAAACCCTGGGTCCCAAGGTCTAACAACACCCCTGCCTGGCAAATTAATTTGCTTACCCTTATCAGATATGTAAACGTTTACCGTATATACTCGAGCATAAGCCGAGTTTTTCAGCACATTTTTTGTGCTGAAAAAGACCCCCCTCGGCTTATACTCGAGTCAGTGTCTGTGGGTGATCAGTAGATTCACATTGCAAATGTATAGACTATTCCCATTCGTTTAATTAAACGGTCCGTCCCCACAACAATCTGGAACCCTGGGTCCCAAAAGTCGAATCACAGGTTCCAGTCGTAAGATCGTTCGCAAGAGTAGTTAGGTT
>BLSH010459478.1:262752-280323 GCA_018402905.1 Glandirana rugosa | reverse complement strand
TTTTTTTTTTTTTGTTTTTTTATTTGATAAAGTTTGTACTTTTTGACAGAAATACTGCAACATGGTAAATGTGATTTAGTCTAAAGAATCTTTTTAAAGGTTTGCCTGGACAGACTAAAGAGGTGTTGTTTCATAAAGAGGCTCCTTCTTTTATTAACATATTATCTTGAAGTTGGCAACCCCCTTGGTTTTGGAATTCTGGAACAGTGGACAGCTTTTAGTACCAAAACTGAATGCAGATTTCATGTTTTTTTTGGTTTGTTTTTTTTAATCTACGACAACAAGGAATGCTGTCTCAAAACTGCAGCTCCAAAAATAGCATGTCTCCAAATCCAAATCGTGCAAACATGACTGCAGATGTGGACTGGGAAAAATGTCAATAGACCAGTAAGGGAACACTTGGATTTGGGGGGGGGGGGGGGTTACTAAAACTGGTGTACTCAAAATCTGGTGCAGCTGTGCATGGTAGCCAACCAGCTTCGATTTAGCTTTGAAAATATAACTTAGAATCTGATTGGTTTCTATGCAAAACTGCACCAAATGTTTCACTCTACAGTTTTAGTAAATCAACCCAATGGGTCTATAGAACTGATAGCTGTGCTTCTAAGCACAGCGTGCTCTAGGCTTCCTTATAACTTGATGGGGTCTGATTTTGGAAAGGTGGTGAAAGGACATGTACATTTGTAGATGAGATAAGAACAAGGGAAGCCTGTATCTTTATGAGACTCTCCGCAAACTGACCTTTACTGCATACTGAACCCCTTTATGTTTTTCATGCCTACCAATTATTCTAAATATTTCCACTGGCTTTTATTGGCTATTTTCTTCTTCCATATATATATGCTGTATATAAACACAGTATATATAATATGTAATTTTTTTTGCTTCGCTTTCACCTCATTCCCTTGCAACCTTTTTCAATACTTAGTTTTACTCGCTTACTGTACAGCATGCAGACCAATCAGATCTTTAAATCCAAAATATGTTATAATATAAAATCTATTAAAACCATATAAAAACCAACTTGGAAATTTGATTTAAAGCCCTGTTAAACTAAGACTGAATTGCACAATAATATAACTTATCATATCTCATATCAATACATGCTTAATGGCAATTTGTTATAAAAAAAATACATATTCCTTTTATTGAATACTAACTTGTACTTAAAATGTGCATGTAAATAATAATAGATGTATATGGTGTAATTATGAATTCATACTGACCTTCTGCCCTCTTGGGCCAACAGGGCCGTTAGACCCTTCAGGTCCTGTCAATCCCTGTTAGACAAAAGCAAAAATATTAAATAATGGTAACAATATTCTAAACACAACAATGCACAAACAACTAATGCATTTACAGACAGTTTCATTCATAGTCTTCTATAATGGAAAGAAGACAATCATTTTTCTTCGAAATGGAAGGGAAAGTGGCAGTTGCGAAACTGCGGCACCATTAGTTTCACTATATAGCATTGTCCTAATGCCTGCACACAACTAAAACTACTGACAACCACTCAGCTACTTCACAAGACTGCACATTCTTACTTTCAGTCAGAGCTGAAATGTTGCAACTTGCTTTACTGGCCGTCAGCATGCTTATTCCAAGATAGAAATTGGGGAGATAGAGTCTATGTCAGGCTGGATTATTGAAAGTAATGGCCAGCCTGATGTAAAGCCTGTAACCATACCAAGTGACAGCACACCACGTTCCAAAGACATGGCTTCTTTCCCATATTAAATGCTAAAGTGCAAATCGGAGTTTCTCCACAAAAAGCCTTACAGTATATTTAAAAATTTGCATCAGATCAGTTAGCCACTTGCCGACCGCCGTACGACTATGAGCGGCGACAGCGTGGTTCTGTCCCGCGAATTGCCGCTTATAGTCCTCACTCACATGGACAGCGGCTAGGGGACGACCGCGGGTCGGACCAACTCGATGTCCGCCGGCGACTCGTGATGCCCTGTGACAGAGAGAAAGAACGGGGAACCGCTGATGTAAACGCGGTGGTTCTCTGTTCTGACAGGCAGCATGTCAGAGATCTACTGATCCCTGTATTCGGGATCAGTTAGATCTCTTACGCCCCTGGCAGCCCAGCCCCCATACAGTTAGAACACACCCAGGGAACACAGTTAACCCTTTCACTGCCCACTGCAGGTTAATCCTTACACTGTCAATGACATTTATACAGTAATCAGTGGATATTTAAATTTCTGTTTGCTGTATAAATGTCATTGGTCCCAAAAAAAATGTCAAAAATGTCCGACATGTCTGCCCCAATATCGTAGTCCCGATAAAAATCGCAGATCGCCGCCATTGCTAGTAAAAAAAAAAGAATTTGTACAAATGACAGAAATGAATTCTCATGGTTTGTAAACGTGGCAACTTTTGCGTAAACCAATCAATAAACGGCGATTGCGATTTTTTTTACCAAAAATATGAGGAAGAATATAAATCGGCCAAAACCGATGAATAAATTTGTTTGTTTATATATTTGGGTTTTTTTTTATATGTAATTTAGCAAAAGTAGGAAATATTGTTCTTTTTTGCAAAATTGTAGCTCTTTTTTTGTTTATAGCGGTGATCAGAAGTGAAGCTGAGGTGATCAAATACCACCAAAAGAAAGCTCTATTTGTGGGGGGAAAAAAGAATGCAAATTTCGTTTGGATACAACGTTGCATGACCGCGCAATTGTCAGTTAAAGCGATGCAGTGCCGAATCTCAAAAAGTGCTCTGGTCCTAACATGGGAAATCCGGGTTAACTAAGTTTGTGCTGTATATTGTAATTAAAAGTACACCTATACTAAAATAGGCTGATCATGGGTATAATTAAGATTGAAGTTCAGATTTGGAGCTAACATGGGCCTCAAGGCAAATCCAAGTTGCTTGCAGTTTGCTGACCCATCAAACCAATTAATGATTTTGCAGCCACAGCAACTAACTATACATAGTTAACATTCTAGCTTTTGAATGTAGATCAGCTGTATTCAAGGGCCAGTAATGAATACCTTGTTATGTGCCAGCTCCCCAACTGCAGTTGCTGTTTAACTGATAGGCCACCCTTGCAGTTTTTTGTTTTGCTGGGGGGGGGGGGTTAATTTTTTTTTGATAGATAGATAGATAGATAGATAGATAGATAGATAGATAGATAGATAGATAGATAGATAGATTCTGGATTTTTTGGAAGTATATTTTATTTATTTATTGCCAGGGCCTTTTATCTTGCACTTTGCAGCAGGTCACTGCATATTTTTGCAGTAAAGTGTTGTGCACCAAAGCACAGTCCAACAGAGGACTGGGGTAAGCAGCCATCCTATTCCATTTGGTGCCACTGCCTCACAGGTACAGCCCACTGCTCTTCAGGGCCAGTCCACATAGCTCTTCAGTGTGGGCATATCAACAAATCAACATCAACATATCTGCTGGCAACAGCATCATTGTGGTCTACAGCCTCTGCATGCAGCATATTAGCCATGCTAAAAGTACTTGCAATTTGAGTATCGCATACATGATAAGACACATGGCTCAGCACCACACTCCTCTGCAAGAGCAGCACATCAATTATATCAGTCAGCAGCAAAAGGCCTGCATTCCTCCTCCTCATTCCTGAGTGCTTTCCACATCTCACATCTTTTTTCCACATGATTCTGCTGCTGTGTCTGCTGAAACATCTACAGCCTCTTGTGACAGGAGGGGAAGTCTCACAAGGGGTTTTAGGGGTTTAGGATATGCCAGATCCAGCAGGGAAGAAGGCCATCATTGGGCCATGCTGAGTAGGGTCAAGCGAAGGTTTGAACCTTGCATAGGTCTTCGACACCCACCCGATTATTATGAGAAGCATCCTACACAGGCAGGTGTCTCTTTTACACCTGCTGAAGCAGAAGAAAAAAATGTCCCCAAATCACCCTCATGATCAACACCTTAATGGCAGCCTTGTAAAATCAAATGCTGTTTGTATGCTTTTGGGACAGGAGCCACAATGGGCCAGAGGTTCAGGTAGCTCTCCAGGGCAAGGCTGAAAGGATGTTGACCCATGGGATCTTGTGCCAGGAAAGGACGTGTGTGACCCTTCAGCAGGGAAGGTTAACACACTTACTTTGCTTGGCACATGCCCTCAATCTGGAGGTGCAATGTCTCTTGTTAAAGAATACTGGCTTTCAGGAGGTCCTGCATCAGAAAACATTGTTGCCAATTTGGAAACTCATACCCTTCCAATGTTTGCCTGGCAGAATGCAGTGCCAACACAAGCTGCCTGTCATTTGTGTGATAACCCCTAGGCACTGGAATTCAATGCTGGTGAGGCTGCAGAGGCTGCACTAGGCAGGCCATCAATGATTACCTATGAGATGATGGTACGAGGACAGGCTCTGGGGAGCTGGGATTATTTTCACCATGTCAGTGGCTCATGATTCAGGATACTTGCAACATTTTGGCACATTTTGAACAGGTGACCAGAAAGGTAAGCAGCAACAAGGTGGAGATTAGTGACACAATCCTTTGTATGTTTCTCCTGGAGCAGACATTCCATTGCCAGATTACACTGGGCACCAGAGGCACAGCAGCAGGGAAAAGAGCAGAACTTGATGCTATCTCAGGGCCAGCAGGATTCTTTGCATACTGTGCTTATCAGGAAGCAGAGAGGGAATACAATCGGGAAGGGGGTGATGAAGGAGAGGAGGAGAAGGAAATAGGGCATACATCTAGGAGGACATTTCACCCCTCCCAAATCCTGGCAGTTGTATGCAGGTGGGGTAAAATTGTTGAGGACATTGTTGTCCTGAGCAAAACAGAGAATTCAGCATGCTGCAGGCAATTTGTGGTAAATTAGCTTTTTTTATGCTCAAATGCCTTTGCAGGGACCCCAGAATTTGGGACATGAAAGTGAGGAACCTCTATTGGGTGGACACCCTATTGAATTCCTGATACAAGGAGAAAATAGATGATGTACGGAGCCACCATCCTAGAAGTAGCACAACATTTGAGGAGGTGTGGCATAATAACCTATTGGCCATATTTCTTATTGGTGGATCCCCTCTCATAACCAACACGACTCTCCGATCCCTGAATGGAGGGACAGCATTGGCTGCTTCATCAATGCCATTAGGAGTTTTTTAAACCACAGCAGACAGGCCCAGCTACAGTCAACATTAACAGGCAGCAAATTAACCACCTGGTTTTGAACTACATTGGCCCCAGGGCTGATGCAGGCACAATATATGCTAGAGCTTCGGACCTGCCCTGCAGCCAGTGTGCTGTCTAAGAGGTCCTTCAATGCAGCAGTAGTTTTGTTACTTGGAGGTGAATCCATCTGTCCCCTGGCACTGTGGACAACCTCACTTTCATTACAAAGAACCAGTCCTGGATTACCAATGAGTTCACTGCACCACAGTTTGCAGCCTATGCTCCAGCTTTCAAAAACTATTTTCTCTCATATAATACACTATAAGGTTTATTTTAAGATAAACCCTGCCTCATCCCTCTTATATCGTGGCCCTACCAGCTGTCCAGCCACTGTCCAATATTTGTGACTATGGTCTTCAAGATAAACGTGCCTTGTCTTTTTCAATTTGCTGCCTATTCATGTTCTTACACACTGTCCTGATGTCAGCCAGTTTGTAACAACCAAATACCTGAAGTCTCTATTTTGAATGTTTAGGGAATAACTGGAGATACTGAAATGGGAAGAGGTGTGAGGAATGTGGGCTAGTGGCTTTGAACTGTTTTTGTGCACTCCGTTTTGACATTTTATTAAACTTTTAAGACAATGCTGTTGTACAAAGTTGAAGGTTTATATTTTAACTTATATTTGAAGTGTAAACTTTCCTGTAGCTTTTTGATATGTTGTGGCTGTTACTTCCACTGGTCATTTCAGGCCTATGACCCTTTGATTAAAATAAAAATCAGGCGTTGCAGCCAAATCTACCTAAAAAGCCACTTTTTAAGTAAAAAGGAATCACATTGGAGTACTGCTGCTGTATTTAAGATTGAGTAAAGTTAATAAAGTGTTGTATATTTTCAACTAGCTATACTGCTTGGTGATTATTTATTACCTACTTTTTTGATCTGTTCTATACAGCTGAAACTTTGTTCTATACATACAAAAAATATAAATATAGAATACAGCTTAAATAAATTCCCCTAGCATATAATTTAAAGGGTTTAGGTCTTTTCCATGTTACTCTTGAATGAGCATTAAAAGGAGGACCCTCTCTGCAATGTATGGTATTTCTTCAAATTTCTTTCCTTTGTTAAAAGTTCCCCCGGCAATGCCCTGTGTCATTTTTGAAAAAAAATACTTTGCGTATAAGCCTTGAAAATGACCACAATTTCATATTAAGCTTCTCCCCCTATAGACTTTAATGGGGTCCTATTTTAGATTGTGCAGACTTCATGCAAGACCCCCCCCCCCTGCCCACCACCATCACCGTTACAAATCAAACCCAGACCCAATCCCTGGTTATTTTTCAATGGCTCTCCCTTAACTAAACAAACACTAGTCATGACATTAGTGATGAATAGCTTATGGTTTCAGAACATGTCCTGAAAACTGCCTGATATCTTTATGCATGTAACTTAGTTTTATATTATTTATAACTAGTAACATTAGGAGGAGAAATTCCACTTAAGCACAACACTGGGACTTAAATACTGTCATATGCCACCCAGTTACTTAGTTAGTTAGGTTGAAAAAAATGCATATGTCCATCATGTTTAACCAAAAAAACAAAAATAAATTAATTACTTTAACATTTTGCATCCTCTGAGACATAAACCTGCAGCTTATTTAGTTGTTTAAATAATATTATGTACAAATAATTTAGCCCTATGTATATGCCAAAAATTTGCTTTAAATGAATTTACACACTAACATAAGGTGTCAAAAAATCTTTGATGACAACTCATCTACAACACATAACACTCTTGTCTAAAAGTTAAATATATAATATTGGTAAACCAGAATAGTCCTTTTAGTCTAGTTACAATGCATTATATTGTAGTTTGCGAAACAGTGAGATAGATGTAAAAACTAAACAAATTGCTACAATGCCATCTAGTGGATAATAAAGAAATTTTCATGCAAAAGTAATTTACCCCATCAATGTAATCAGTAACAATGTATGATACTCATTGTACTTTAAAATAGCTCACTACAAATCTCAAGAACTGCAATATTACAGATGAACATAAATACATTTTATAACATGCTCAATCATTTGCTGCATGAAGTCACTAGAGCAACTAATACTGAATGTAATAGGTTTGATGAGTTGGCAGCCCTAAACAAAGAGACACATATTGGGATAAGATAACACAAATTTTACTATGTATGTACAATGTGCATTTACCTTAAGACACATGTGGGCCAGCACCTAGGGCATCAGATTTAAAGGGGCAGCACCAAGCATCAATATGTACAAATTTTAATACATTTTTATTTATTTTGTTTCTCTCTTCTGTCTATCCTTAGACATGTTTGGCTAAAGTTAGCAAGAGGGTGCAAACAATTTTAAACCTAACTTTATCCACATCTTCGTTTTGTATTGGGCAAAAAGGGGAAGGATTAAAACCACTATTAGGTTTATATTTGCAAATTATGTCACACAATGGGGAGATTTCCCACTTTCTTTCAGAACAGGAAGTGATGGAAAATATCCCCAGTGATGTCACTGAGTGAAACAAAACACCTTCTTTCAGTAATACAGGGACGTTTTAAACCCTCTATCATGTTATTACTACTGTCTGTGTTATTCTGTCACATTGACAGCTATTCCAATCGCTTGTTGGGAACAGAAGTATGATGAAATTTCCCAAATAACAAACAGGGTCGCACACAGCAATATAAAGCTTGAAAAAAGAATTTACTCTTCCTAAATCCATCTAAAACGAAAAACAAAAAAGTTTTGCCTGGAGCGCTCTAAGATTGGAGGATGGACGGATAAATGAAAGGTTCGCCCTCTCCATTTATGCACTTTTCATTGTTTAAACTGATAGTATGGCATCTATGACTGGAGTACAGGGGCTAAAAAAGACGGACATAGTCGGTACCTTTGAAAAATGCTTGTCATAGCTGCAGCTGCTCAAGATTTCAAACTAACACAGCAGTGATCAGCACATAGGACACGTTACAGTCATTGTACCAGCTCTGTTGCTGTATGAAAAAAATTAATTACTAAACCTCAGCTTAAAAACAAAAAAAAAATGTATATATGTATTAATGAATACAGAACACCTGTTGGGTTTTATTTTATATATGTCCGTATTAATGAGATTTACCCTCTCTATTTTTACTGGTTACCATCTACAATTCAGGCCTGTTACCTGGGGCACATGGGGGAGGAGCGGATGTGAGCTGCAGACGTGGGGGACAAAGTTGAGCTGTGGACATGGGGAGTGCAGAGCTGAGCTGTGGAAGGGAGAGGCAGAAGTTAGCAATAGATAGGGGATGTAGAGGTGAACTGCAGATGGGGAGTGGTGCAGAGGTGAGCTGTGGACAGGTTTTGCAAAAGGGTGCCATGGGCATGAGTGCAGAGGTGAGCAGTGGACAAGGGATAGCAGAAGAGTGCTGTGGACACAGAGAGTGCTCAGGGCTGAGGTGAGCTGTTATTGAGAGGTGCAGAGGTGAGCTGTGGACATGGAGTGTAGAGGTGAGCTGTGGATAAGAGTTGCAGAGGTGAGCTGTGGATGCAAGTGCAGAGGTGAGCTGTGAACAAGTGGTGCAGATGTGAGCTGTGGACAAGGGGTGGCAGAAGAGTGGACATGGAGGGTGCGGAGGTGAGCTGTGAATAAGAGGTGCAGAGGTCAGCTGTGGACATGGGGGGGCAGAGGTGAACTGTAGACAAAGGGTGGCAGAGGAGAGCTGTGGACATGGGGGTGCAGAGATGAGCTGTGGAGAGGAGGTGCAGAAGTGAAATGTGTAAGAGGGTTGCAGAGGTTAGCTGCGGAAGGGGAGTGCAGAAGTTAGCTGTGGCAAGGCACAGAGGTGAGCTGTAAATGGTGGGGTGCAGATGTGTGCTTTGCAAGGGGGGCTGCAGAAGTGATATTTGGATAGGGGGTGCAGAGGTGAACTATGGATGAGGTTTGCAAAGGTGAGCTTTGGGTAGGAGATGCAAAGGTAGACTGTGGACAGGGAGTACAAAGGTGAACTGTGGAGGTGAATGAGAGGGGTTGATTTTTTTTCTACTGGGGAATGATTTTGCTTACTAGGGAGAGACACCACAGCATACAGTGTTCAATTGCCAAGGATATTTAATGTAGCGGTTAGGATTTTGTGTGTACAATACATACTCCTGACCCCCATATTTTGAATGCTGTGTTATATATTACATAGCCCTTATTGTTGTATGTTACATACTAATGTGTGCTGGACTGAACTCCTACCTGTTGCACAACTGTATGGTGGGTGTATGTTACATATTCCTGAGCCCTGCACTCTATACTCTGTACTGCGCATTACATACTCTGTACCACTTTACTTCGTACACTGGGCTGTATTTTACATACGTCTGAACAGTGTATTCTGTACACTGGGCTATACATTACATAATCCTGACCCCTCTGTGTACTAGGAGTGCAGCAGACAGGGGTCTGCAAAGTACACCGCAGCACACAGTGTTCAGCAGTTAGAAGTATGTAATGTCTGGAAAAATATTAGAATGCAGTGGTCAGGAGTATGTATCACACAGCCAAGTGTAAAGAGATAAGGGGCCATGATTATATAATGTACTGTATAGCACAATATACAGAGGGCAGAGGTCAGACGCATGCAACATATTGCACAGCAGTGTAACATACTCCTGACCATACTCTGTATGCGGAATTGTGTGGTACTGTTAATCTGTTGTATCTTACATATTTATGCATGTTACATACTAATGGCTGCTGGCAGTGGTGTCACTAGGGTTGGTGTCACCCGCTGCGGAAAAAATTGGTGTCACACCCCCTCTACCAACTATAGTCCCCCTCTCCTAGTACAGACCCCCCCACTAAGTACAGACCCCCCTCCCACAGTATAGCCCCTCTCCCTCAGTACAGACCCCCCTCAGTGTAAACCTCCCTCAGTGCAGACCCCCCTCAGTGCAGACCTCCCTCAGTCAATATAGACACCGCCCAGTGTAGACCCCCCTCTCCCCTCTTCCATCTACATTATTGTGCTAATGTACAGACCTCAGAACAGCACGGCGCGTCCGTGGCTTGGACTCCCTCCTCCTGTGTAGCTGTAAACAGAGAGGAGGGGGAGGCGGCTTCGGTCTGCTCTGCTGAGAGACACAGCCGGTGCCCGGCGACACGCAGATCAGTATAGGGGGTGCGGACCATGCGGTGTTAGCAGTGCCACTGCCCACAAGTGTCACCCCTCTGGCTGGTGTCACCCGGGAGCGGCCCGCACCCCCAGCAACGCCACTGGCTGCTGGACTTAAATGAGTGTGGCACTCTGTACAATGTGGTGTACGTTATGCATTCTTGAGTCCTGCACACTGAGCACTGAGCTGCAAATTACCAGAGTCACAACCAATGATATGGATACCAATTATTACAACTAATAGAAAAGTATTTATATCACACCTCTTTTAAACCCAACCCTCTGGCAGCTTGTGTCTTCTACTGTCCTTCTGTTCTGGGCTTGCCACCCCCATAAGACTTTTCTGGGAGTGTGTGATGCATGTGTCCCCTATGCCACAACTGAGATCTGTAGTGCCAAAGAAGGTTGGATGAAGGAACCAAAGTACACATCAGGGGACACGGGTATCTAAAACTCCCTGGAACAGAACTCACAAGCTTCCAGGGAAGCAAGTACTGTATAGCACCAAATCTGTCCACAACTGCGGGTAATCTCCCCATGTGTGATTACACATGAACAGCTGTGGACAACGAAGGGCAGTGTCAATGTGTCATTGATTTGTACAGGCTTCCTGTCCACGGCTGATTGGAAACATCTGGATGTACTCGCTGTAGAAATACACTTATCTTGGTGGTGTATGGCCCTAATCAGCAGTGGGCATGACCTCTTATGTGAAACTGTGACACACAATAAAAAGGACAGGTGCCGTTTAAGGCTCCATCAGGTCCTCTTGCATGACAAACCGCTAGGAGTGCCAACAAGGACAGACCTCGCCCCAGCTTAAACCATCTAATAGGGAAAGAAAGTCCAAAACGTCGCACATCACAGGAAAACCCTGTAAGGAGGTGTATGACAGCCTCAGCCCGAGCTCCAACCAGGCCACATACCCTAGCACGTTTAACTTTGCCCCCGGGGATCAGGGTTTTTCCGCGATATGCAACTTTTATGACTTCCTATCCCTCATATGTGGAACTATCATATTACAAAGTGCTTTACAGAGAACATAGAACATTTCACATATACCCCAATCTAATGTAGGAGCCTACAATCTAGTGCCCCTAGCACACCTAAGAACCAGGCTATGGGGAAATAATACACCTACTAAAATGTTTTGGGGAGGAAGCCAGAAGTCCTGAAGGAAACCTACACAAACACGAGGGAACATACACTATAATGGCATCCCAATCTTAGTCCGTGGGTTCAATATTGAGTTGGCCCACCCTTTGCAGCTATAGCAGCTTCAACTCTTCTGGGAAGGCTGTACACAGGATTTAGGAGTACAGTATCTCACAAAAGTGAGTACACCCCTCACATTTTTGTAAATATTTTATTATATCTTTTCCTGTGACAACACTGAAAAAATGACACTTTGCTACAATGTAAACTAGTGAGTGTACAGCTTGTATAACAGTGTAAATTTTCTGTCCGCTCAAAATAACTCAACACACAGCCATTCATCTCTAAACCGCTGGCAACAAAAGTGAGTACACCCCCAAGTGAAAATGTCAAAACTGGGCCCAAAGTGTCAATATTTTGTGTGGCCACCATTATTTTCCAGCACTGCCTTAACCCTCTTGGACATGGAGTTCCCCAGAGCTTCACAGGTTGCCACTGGAGTCCTCTTCCATGCCTCCATGATGACATCACAGACCTGGTGGATGTTAGAGATCTTGCGCTCCTCAACCTTCCATTTGAGGATGCCCCACAGATGCTTACTAGGGTTTAGGTCTGGAGACATGCTTGGCCAGTCCATCACCTTTACCCTCAGATTTTTTAGCAAGGCAGTGGTTGACTTGGAGGTGTGTTTGGGGTCGTTATCATGTCGGAATACTGCCGTGCGGCCCAGTCTCTGAAGAGAGGGGATCATGCTCTGCTTCAATATGTCACAGTACATGTTGGCATTCATGGTTCCCTTAATGAACTGTAGCTCCCCAGTGCCTGCAGCACTCATTCAGCCGCAAACCATGACACTCCCACCACCATGCTTGACTGTAGGCAAGACACACTTGTCTTTGTACTCCTCACCTGGTTGCCGTCTCACACACACTTGACACCATCTGAACCAAATAAGTTTATCTTGGTCTCATCAGACTACAGGACATGGTTCCACTAATCCATGTCCTTAGTCTGCTTGTCTTCAGCAAACTATTTGCGGGCTTTCGTGCGCATCATCTTTAGATGAAGCTTCTTTCTGGGACGACAGCCATGCAGACCAATGTAATGCAGTGTGCGGCGTATGGTCTGAGCACTGACAGGCTGACCTCCCATCCCTTAAATCTCTGCAGCAATGCTGCCAGCACTCATACGTCTATTTCCCAATGATAACCTCTGGATATGGCGCTGAGCACGTGCACTCAACTCCTTTGGTCAACCATGGTGAGGCCTGTTCTGAGTGGAACCTGTCCTGTTAAACCGCTGTATGGTCTTAGCCACCATGCTGCAGCTCAGTTTCAGGGTCTTTGCAATCTTCTTATAGCCTAAGCCATCTTTATGTAGAGCAACAATTCTTTTTTTCAGATCCTCAGAGAGTTCTTTGCCATGAGGTGCCATATTGAACTTCCAGTGACCAGTATGAGAGAGTGAGAGCGATAACACCAAATTTAACACACCTGCTTCCCATTCACACCTGAGACCTTGTAACACTAACAAGTCATATGACACTGGGGTGGGAAAATGGCTAATTGGGCCCAATTTTGACATTTTCACTTAGGGGTGCACTCACTTTTGTTGCCAGTAGTTTAGACATTAATGGCTGTGTGATGAGTTATTTTGAGGGGACAGCAAATTTACACTGTTATACAAACTGTACACTCACACTTTTGTGAGATACTGTATGTCTATGAGAATGTTTGACCATTCTTCCAGAAGCGCATTTGTGAGGTCAGGCACTGATGTGGATGAGAAGGCCTGGCATGCAGTCTCTGCTCTAATTCATCCCAAAGGTGTTCTGTCGGAGTGAGGTCAGGACTCTGTGCAGGCCAGTCAAAGTTCTTCACCCCAAACTCGCTCATCCATGTCTTTATGGACCTTGCTTTGTGCACGGGTGTGCAGTAATGTTGGAACAAGAAGGCGCCATCCCCAAACTGTTCCCACAAAGTTGGGAGCATTAAATTGTCCAAAATGTCTTGGTATGCTGACACCTTCACTGGAACTAAGGGCCAAGCTCAACCCCTGAAAAACAACCCCACACCATAATCCCCCCTCCACCAAATGATTTGGACCAGTGCACAAAGTAAGGTCCATAAAGACATGGATGAGCGAGTTTGAGGTGGAGGAACTTGATTGGCCTGCACAGGGTCCTAACTTCAAACTGATAGAACACCTTTGGGATGAATTAGAGCGGAGACTGCGAGCCAGGCCTTCTCATCCACATCAGTGCCTAACCTCACAAATGCGTTTCTGGAAGAATGGTCAAACATTCCCATAGACACACTCCTAAATCTTGTGGACAGCCTTCCCAGAAGAGTTGAAGCTGTTATAGCTGCAAAGGGTGGGGGCCAACTTAATATTGAACCCTACGGACTTAGACTAGGATCCCATTAAAGTTCATGTGCATGTAAAGGCAGGCGTCACAATACTTTTGACAATATAGTGTATATACTCCATGTAGATAGTGTCCCAAGCGACATTAAACCCTGGTTTTTGAGCTGCAAGGCAATTGAGCTAACCTATATAGTCACCAAAATGTCATGTCAGAAACACAATGGAAACTCTGAGATTTGGATTTAAGAAAACACAAGGAAAATAGTCTTTCATGCCAATAAAACATTTGTATCCAATTGAAACCTACACAAGAAAAATGACAGCTGCAAACTTGCTGACTGTTATGTGCAGTACAGACCCTTCACACACTTGCTTTTCGACTAGTTTTCATCCATCAGCCCCCAAAATAAAAAAAAGGGCAATATTTTTTCATTGCCCAAATCAATAAAATGTGCCTAGCAGAAAGCTTGATGTGATGTAACCTAGCAACTCTGTAAGCCAGTTCAGTGCTCGGCCAGGCAGTATAGTATGATTCCGACTCTATTCTTACCTGAAAACAAATCGAATGACCTTTCTCTTTCACAGTACCATGCTTATACTAATGCTCTTTTTGTGATAAAATGTATATATGTCTTCTTACAAAACTGATATTATTCCCATTTTATTTGCTAAAGACACATTTTTAAATTCCGATTATTTGTTTTGATTGTGAAATTTATCTGCAAAAATATACTCATGAGTATTTGTAGATAAAATCAAAAAGAGCAGGGCTCCCAGAACAAATAGCACAGTAAATTATATTGCATTTGTTTACCTCACACATAGAGTGTGGTGGTTACCTCTTGGAATGTTCTACAGCCCAGGTTCACGCTGAGAGCGGGAATGAAATGGTGCGAGTTCAGCTGAACCCGTACCATTTCATTCCCGCGTGTCAGTCCTGACTTCAGAGGCGATTTCACAGGCATCTGTGCAGGTTTCTGCACAGATGCCTATGGAAATCGCACCTGAAATCACAAAAAGTAGTACAAGAACTACTTTTTGAAATCAGTGCAGCGCCGCAAGTGCGGCGTCACACCGATTAGGACAATGCCATTGTTGGCTACTGCCACCGATTTGCCATGTCCAACCGCATGCCAAATCGTGTCAGTGTGAACAAGGGAACAAACAGAGTTCCACCCAAAAGTGGAAGCTCCGCTTATCTGCCCCCCCCCCTCCAGGCACCTTTCAGGGGGGACGGGTACCTGTTTTTGACAGGTACCCCTCCCCACTTCCGGGACAGAGCACTGCGGCGCCGTCCCTTGGAAGATTGGCCTCCCTCCTCTTTCCTTTACCGCCGGGCCAGTTAGAAAGCACAGCACACTTCGCGCATGTGAAGCCGAAATGCTTCACTGCTGGTTTCCCTAACCATGAATGGTGGCAGCAGCACCTGAGAGCTCATCTGAAAATCGGTTGGGGGCGCCAACAACGCGGGAACCCTGGACAGGTGAGGGTCCTATTATTAAAAGTCAGCAGCTGCAGTATTTGTAGCTGCTGACTTTCAATTTGTTTTGTGGGGGGCGGAATTCCTCTTTAAATTATATTAGAGAGTGGGGAACAAATAATTTGCCTCACCCACTTTGACAGACATTAAACAATTGGAATCCATAGCAATAACCATTTGAAATGGTTAAATGTAATTGGTTTAAGAAGTCACATGTTTATAACTGACTTGGTACAAGCTACTTGTGCCTATTTAAATAAAAAATCTGCACAATAGCTGTCAGTCGGCAGCAAGAAGAAGATTCCCACCCTCCCGCCCTTGTTGCTGCCCTTATTGTGTGGCACCTGTTCCTTTCTGCCGAAAGGGGACAGTTCTGGTTACTGTTATAACTCAAGCTTTAATATCAGAAGGGCAGAGGACGGTGTCAGTAGGGCAGAAATAGGTGTCAGTAGTTTATTTTTATTTTATTTTATTTGTTTTTTACAATGTTGTTTTTTTATTATTTTTTTTTTGTTTACACTTTTGTTTTTTTTTTATTTTTTTTTACAATAATATATTTTATTATGTTTTTACAATTTATTTTAGGAGCCCTGCTGGGGGGATTTGATGAAATATCAGGAGTCTAAACAAATCCCTGATGTCTCACTTTTGAGACAGAGAAAGAGACTGAGGACAGAGATTCCCCAGTCCCTTTCTCTGCAGCCAGGCAGCAGGGAGAATCTGCACAGCACAGGGTGATTAGTTTAGATATATGCATGTAATATATAATAATATTTTGGTTTTGTGTGAAATATTTGGTAAGGAATAAAATGTGTGTTAAATTGGATATAAGATCAATTAATTTTATTGCCAATAATAAAGGGCCGCAGCCAATTTCGATCCAATAAAATATGAGTATACTGTTTCATTATCATTAGTTAGTAATATTGAAGTGTATAATTACAGGGTTAAATTGGTACTGTCTACGATCCCAATATTTTGTTGTAACACTGACATACTGATTATGGTGTTGCCTAAATTGCAATTGAAGGTCCACATCTTATTTCTCTGTATAATCCTGTACTTCAGCATGTTACGCTTTTCCCACACCACGTTCAAAACGCACTTCCTTTGCAATCTGTTGTGGGTGCCAATACAATGTTCACAGTGCCCTTAAATGCAGACTGAAAATGCAGTGAGATTGCCTGCCCAATATCACATGGTACCCTGGTATCATGCATTTTGTTTTTTGAAAAGTAGTGCAAGCACTACTGTTTCTGAGTTCTGGTGTGATGTGCAAAATTGCACCACACTGAATTACACAGGAATGCAGAACATGTTCCTGTGTGATTCCGGTGTGAACAAGCCCATAAAGCGGAGTTTCGGCAGAAATATGACTTTTAAGATAAAAAATACCCTTAGAATATTCATGCAATGTAACAAAGGTATTCTGTAAACTATGCCCAGTTTTCTATTTGTGCAACATCGTTTTCTTACTTTGTTGAGTTCCTGCACAGCGTGGCCATCTCCTGTGTGGGCACCTGAAGCCACAGTGTCCTTCTTCCTGGATTCCATGCATGCTGGCTACCCAGCATGCACCTGCCAATCTCGCGCATGTGCAGTGCGGTGCATTCTTGGTCAGCTTGACGTGGCACAGCCATGCCAAGCTGACCAAGATTTTCCATAGACGCCAATGTTAAATGTTACTGGAGCAGTGTCATGTCAAGCTGACCAAGATTTTGCAGACGCCAATGTTAAGGCTGGGTTCACACTATCCGACAAAAAAATGGTCCTACTTTGATCCTACACTGCTGTGCGATTTACGGTCCTACATAGGGTCAAAGTCAGACCGTTTGTCTGTGAACAGGGATCCGACTTTGATCCCGACAATGCCAGGCACCGCACCTCAAGGGGAAGTTCTAGGGGTCTCGTGTTTCACGGACCGTAACAGCCCTAGTTTCAGCCTAGGGACAAGTGTCTGTTTGCCAGACTGAAACTGGGATACATCCTGGCATTTAGCGTGTCGTCACATCCTAGTTTCATCCTGGTAAAAAAACAGCCTATCACACTTGGGTCGGAATTGTAACCGCAGACGTTTTAGAACCAGTCGAACTGTACTGTGACGAGGTCATTGTAAATTGTAACCGCAGATACCTTTTAGAACCAGTCGAACCGTACCGACACGGTGCAGTTCGACTGGTTCTTACGTGGCGTGACGTGTACGCGCTCTAACCGTCCACGTACGACCCATCGGTCGTACGTACCTTAGGTCCTTCTTCCTGTGACACCGAAG
>BLSH010459478.1:238023-250523 GCA_018402905.1 Glandirana rugosa | reverse complement strand
GCCAGATCGCTTTCTAAAACTGACATAAGACTGACATTTCAATTATCCATGAAGACGTGGGATGCTTATTAAATAAATCAGACATTTAATAATCATTTCTCAGGATGGAGATTTCAGACCAATCCATGTCTAAGCATTCCTCATGACAAGTTATAAGCACTTTCCTAGCTAATAAGACTGGCAGATCGTGCAATGTTAATAAATCCTGATCGCTGGGTGACACCATGTGTCGGATGCAAAACTGAAACAGAGAAACTTTACTGCAGTGTTTGAAAAAGTTGCACAATTAACTCTTCCGATCCCAGCTGCTGCTGCAAGCAGTGACACGGATCTGCTGGAAGTGAACCTTCTCCCCTCCACATCTTACCTCTAGCAGAGCCTGGCTGACCTGGAAAAGACAAATAAAGCAAGTTACTGGTCACTTACTTGAGCTATGGAGATGCTGATGAGCTGGAAGATTAGGACAAGCACAAGGGCCCCTCCATCCCTGACCGTCTTAGCCATAGTAAAACCTATGGCTTGGGCAGCAAACGCAGCCTCCTCTCCCCCAGACCAATTTTAGGCAAATCCCCCAAATGAATCAGCTAACACTAGTAGCAAGGTAAGCCCTGGGCAAGCCTCAGAGCCTTATGTTTATTAATATCCTGGGAGGAGGGGATGGTGATTGGAGGATGCCTGGGCTGTGGGATGGGAAGGTAGGATGGTAGAGGACCCTTAACTCTTCATATGGTGGATGTACCTGGAATGTCATACCACCCTACTCACTGCAAACTGACAGCAAAGAGTTACTGACCTTCCTGAGCACCCAATGTCCTGATTATTGGACCCACATCACATTCCCACGCTAAGGAATCTTTTTTTTTTTAATTTTGTTCACTAAATTGGGTAGGTTACATTGTAAATATACATAAATTCAGTTTATGATTGATCTTTTGTGTAGCTCATTCTGATGCAGTCTATGAATAATTCAAATCCCCAGAATTTCTATCATTATACATATATTTTAAAATATTTATTCTTCTACATTGAAACACTGTTTACTGCATAACAATAATATTTGCAAAATCTGTACTGTTATTTATACTGTTGTTTCATAACAATTTCTTATTTCCATTTAATGACTTTTACCAAAAACATGCAGGGGTAGGCAACCTGTGGCCCTCCAGCTGTTGTGGAACTACATTTCCCATGAAGCATTGCAAGGCTGGCAGTTACAATTACTCCCAGAGGCATGATGGGACTTGTAGTTCTGCAACAACTGGAGGGCCACAGGTTGCCTACCCCTGCTACATCATCCATATGCAGTGCTCTGTTTAGTAAAAGAATGCTTACTTTTTAAGCTACTCGTATATTATACCATTTTCTTGTTCAATTTTCTAGATTTAGGCCTCATACACACGGGACCGACGTCAGGCAAAAATCGACGTCAAAAACGCGATTTCGTCAGCGTTTTGCATCAGCGTTAATGCGTGTTAGTGAGCATCAGTGAGCGTCGGCGTTGAAAAAAACATTCCTCTGCTATTTTTTAACCTGAAATGCCGGTGCTAAAAATGACGCTTAATGTCATTACAGCGTTAATGCCGGCTCAGCGTTAAAAACGCCATAACGTTACAGCCTCGGAGCAAGCTGGTCCTGCGTTCGATTTCCAGGTTCAGGCCTCATACACACGGGTGTTTTTTGACACCACATTTTTTGGCATTTTTTGCAGCTCTCCGTGTTATTCAATGGCCCCATAAAAACGCTGACATTTTTGAGCCGTGGAGGGCGTCGGCGTTAGTGAGCTGTAAATAAAACGGGGGACCAGCACATTCCGAGGCTGTAGCGTTTTGGACGCTAAGCTGGAAAAACGCTCACTAACGCCTTATCGGCGTTAACCAGCGTTTTTGACGCCGGCATTTTCAGATTAAAAAATAGCAGAGGACTGTTATTTAAAAAAAAACACCTATTGACACCGACGCTCTTTAACCCTCATTAACGCCAATGCAAAACGTCAAAAAAACGCAGTTTTTTCCTTGACGTCGGGCCCGACGTTTTGATTATTTTTTTGCATATGCCTGTGTGTATGAGGCCTCAAAACGGCGATGCCATCTACAGCTCAAAAACGTCAGCGTTTGTATGGGGCCATTGAATAACATAGTGCTAAAAACGCTAAAAAACACAGCAGGAAAAAACGTCCATGTGTACGAGGCCTTACCTTCAACTACCTCCCTGTTATTATATGTTTTGGGTAAATCTAAGGCCTCATACACACGGATGTTTTTTTTACTGACGCTTTTTTGAGTTTTTTGCAGCTCTCCGTGTTGTTCAATGGCCCCATACAAACGCTGACGTTTTTGAGCTGTAGTTGGCGTCTGCGTTCTTAAGCTATAAATCGAACACAGGACCCTCGCGTTCCGAGGCTGTAACATTATCCCGTTTTTGACGCTGAGCCGGCAAAGTGCTCACTAACGCACATTAACGCCGTAGCAACGTTAACTGGCGTTTTTAGTGCCAGTGTTTTCAGGTTAAAAAATAACAGAGGAATGTTTTTTTCAACAAAATGCCTATTGACGGCGATGCTCACTAATGCACATCAACGCCGATGCAAAACGCAGATGAAATCGCGTTTTTGCCGCCGATTTTTGCCTGACGTCGGTCCCGACGTTTTGCTATTACGCCCGTGTGTATGAGGCCTAAAGGATAATTATACAAGAAAATTGTATGTTGTATGGCCAGCCTTATTCCATTGCCCTTCCCTCTCCATCCTGCAGGTGGCAGGACATACTGAGTGTTGGATGCACCGCCCCCGGAAACTGACAAACGAGCATTCAGCTTTATCCTTACCCAGCATTCTCACTGCTAGAGTGAAACAGAGCAGACAGCACATGCGTCGGTAGGAAATGAATCCAAATCCTCATTTGTAAGTTTACAGAGCAGATCATCCATAGGCAGTCAATTCCGGGACAAGGTCATCTAGCGCCCAGGGTGAAGATGCCAAACGGTGCCCCCTCCCCAAAATGTATGTGCATTTTGTGTTAGCAAAAATCCCCTCCCTCCCCTCCAAAAAATGTCAGCACTAATCTGCCCAAGCATAAATTCCCTTTGCAAGCCAAAAACAAAATTTTCCTCTCTTCCAGTACTCTTGCCAGCTTGTAGGTAGGCGCACCCCCCCCCACCTCACATGATACCACAACGCAGAGAGCAGCAGCCCCTCCTGCCCACCCCTTGTCCTGGCCCTGTAGGCAGTGCTCTGTTTAGTAAAAGAATGCTTACTTTTTAGGCTGCTTATTCCATTGCCCTTCCCTCTCCATCCTCTAGGTCAGTGGTCTCCATTCTGCAGCCCTGGGGCCAAATGTGGTCCTTTGCCAGCCTTTATCTGGCCCTTGGAACACTACTCCTCCCACTGATACAAGACACTATTCTGCCAAAGGACGCAAACAATGAAGCACCATATCTCCCTCCGACAACAATAATGGGGCACTATTCCTCCCAATTATGCCAATGATGGGGTACTGCTTCTACCACTAGCACCAAATGTGGAAATATTTACTCCCACTGATGCCAGGAAAATTTCCACTACCGCTGGCCATAGTCCAGCCCCACTGAAACCTGAAGGACAATAAACTGGTCTTCTGTTTAGAAAATTTGGAGACCTCTGCTGTAGGTGGACATACTGAGTGTTGGATGTGCCATCCCTAGAAACTCACAAACAAGCATTCAGCTTTATTCCTTACCCAGCATTCTCTCAGCTCAGTGCTCTGCTAGAGTGAAACAGAGCATACACAGCATGTATAGATAGGAAATGCATCCATATACTCATTTGTGAGTTTCCAAGGCAGCACATCCATAGGCAGTGTTCTGTTTAGTAGAACAATTCTTACTTTTTAAAGCGGAGGTCTGCCCGCCCCTGCATATTGTAGCTGCTGACTTTTAACATTGGGACACTTACCTGTCCGGGAGTCTTTCAATGTCGGCACCGCAGCTGATGTTTCCATCAGTTGTCGGGTGCTTCCACCGCCATTGCCAGTAAGGGAACCCGGCAGTGTAGCCTTTCAGCTTCACGGGCAAGTCTCTACTGGGTGGAGCAGAAAGTGACCTCATCCTGTACAGTACACCCGGAAGTGACGCAGTTGTACACCCTGGGAAGGAGCAGGATGAGACCGCTCGAGACAACAACATATGGAGCAGGTACCCCGGCAGCCCCAATGAGATTGATAATGTGAACGTACCTTAGTGCAAGGCATAGGCATGTTTTTGGCAAAAGTCTTTTTTTTTTAAAAAGATTTTTATTTAGCATAACAAATACAATCACATACATAGAATCTGGTTAGCCACTAGTCATCAGGACACCATTATATAGTTTATCAATTATCACAAACTTTATACTCAATTCAATCCTGAACCCAGTACCATTTAAACTTCCATAGCTGGCTGAGCTATCAGGATATTCTGCTATTTTCTTTTATTTTTTTAAACCAATTCCAACATGGAGAACTGTGAACATTTAGGAGTTGGAAGTTACCCATCCTCTCCCACCATGAAGACCCTGACAAAAGTCTTTAAAGGTGACCTAACCCTTTAAATTTAGAATTATTGGTATTTTATAGCCAGCCATACCTGGATCGAAATTCAGCCAGTTCAACAGGTTGAATTTTGATCAATGTATGGGCAGGATGGTTGTAGAAAAATCAATCTACTGATCGACTTCTGTACAACTACCCTGCTAGGAAATTTCTGCTCAATCAGCGATAGCTGGCAGCACTGATTAGTGTATTTGGACAGGGAGGTCTCCCTGCTGTCACAATAGCTCAGTTGTCACCTTAAATGTGTGGATAGGAGAATCAAGTCCTTTTTTTTTGGTTGAATGAAAAAAAAATTACTATTGTATGAGCTACTTAATGTTTGATCTATGTTTATTGACAAGTATATTATAAACAGCACATGGCACAAGTATGGAACTGCAAACGTTTAATGTTAAAAGGCATAAAAATAATAAAAGCATGTAAAATATCATTAATGCTTGTGCCATTTATTACATTGTATGCCATTTATATGTGTTAACACGGTTACTGTGCACAGTGTTTGCTCTCTCTGTATGCTGGTATAGATGCAAAAGCTGCACAGTTTATTGATTATAGTGTTTGTCAGTCTCAATATGCAGTGACAGCTCGGTTTAAAGATAAATCCATGCAAAACTGGTATTTATCATTGTTGAGAGGACATTGTTAGGCTGTAGCACCCCCCATACACACATATTTCATAACTCAGTAGAAATAGATGGATGCCTCTCATACCCAAACATTTTCCATGCACATAAAAAGGAAAATTATTCTCATCTTTAATTCAGCCATAGATGGAACTATTTTCCTTCCTGCAACCCAGATAATCGCTTGATTCTCCCATCAACACAGTCAGTATTGATGGGGGAATCCCTCCTGAGGAGTCATTGGAGTAGATTTACTCCAATGACTCCTCAGAGTCTCAGACTTTGGTGCATCAGTGCATGGTAGCCAATCAGCTTCTAACCTCAGCTTGTTCAATTAAGCTTTGGCAATAAAACATGGAAGCTGATTGGTTTCTATGCAGAAGCGAGCATGATTTTGCACTCTCCAGCCTTAGTAAATAAACTCCATTGTGTTCTACTGGTGGGGAAAGCCGACACTGCCAGGAGAACACAGTGATTTCTGCTAGAGGCTATACCAGCCTTTAGCAGTAACGTCATAAAAATCCAACACGCTGGTTGCACCCAAGTTGATCAGTCGATCAGCTTGGGTACATTCAGCCTGCCCATGCATGGCTTGAATCCTGGCCAGTCCCTGCTGAACCAGGTGAGATTCAAATCATCTATGGCCAGCTTAAGAAAAATAATATATGGTAAAGTCATGTTTGAGCCTAGCTTGTAATGTCCCTACTGAACCGGCCAAGAATAGAACCGTCTATAGCCAAGTTCAGGCCAAACCAAGTTGTTACTCTGCTCTTCTGAAAGAAAATGGATTCTAGCAGAAGTAGAGGGACAATCTTGCTAGCCATAGACAAACCAACATCTTCCCAAGAGGGATGGGGGAGACATTGGTCTGTTTGTAGGGCCAGAACGTACCTCTTCTTTTTGTGTGAGTGGTTGATGGATCAATGAGCTGACAAGCTGCCTATACTAAATTAAAACCCACATAGTGTTATATGCCTTGCCAGAGTTTTTCATTGGTGGACTACAGAACAACTCTCTTTCTCACTATGTTTAGAATATAAGGGGTGTGCTCTGTAGTTCAGCAGGCATGGCTGTTAGCACTGCTTAGGATTTTAGTGCAGCAGAGGTAGATGAGTCAGCTTGAACAAGAACTTAGATTTGTGGCAGGATTATCAGGTATTTTCTGTACTTGGAGTGATTTTAAAGAGACAAAACATAGGGAAATGTAATTATATTACAGAGATGTACTGCATGTGTTTTTTTTCTTTTGCCCAGACACTTTAATTTGAATACAGCTCATGACAGAAAAAAAGGTTGAGGAACTCTAAATTTGTTTAATCAGTAAATACAATTTTGTGTCTTTTTAAGAAGCAACAGAGTCAATTCCTGTGCTAAAACCTATGCCCCTGCAACCACTTTACAGTCACTTACCGCTCTTCTGGCCTCCAGCTCAGTGCAAGACTCCCTCTCAGGCCGCAGAGGATCGCAGTGAATTAACATCCACTGGAGGTCAAACTGTTTCAGAAAATAAATTGTGTCAGGCCAACTTGTTATTTCATATTTTTTGCACAGAACAAGCAGCGATGGAAGGATGCACATCACACGTCTGAGCTGTTCAGCTCCTGTACATAGGCTATGTCATAAGTCACAACAGAGCAACACATTCTTATGAATTCTAACAATCTAAGCAATATGTACAACTTTATCAAATCTTCTTTGTGTGAGAGTTTGTCGAGATCATGGCTTTTCGTGCATTGCTTGCTGTGTTTCCTATTAAGACATTGCTTAAATCAAAATGCATTGGGTGAGGGGTCTGTTTATTTAGTACACAATGAACAGACAGCCAAGCCTTGTAAATGCAATCTGGAGGCTTTTGATTATCTAAACAAAGACTGAACTTAAAGTGTATGAGAATACAAATTTCAGACATACAAATTATCACAGTCAATATGCTTCAAAAACTAACAGTAAATAAGCCGGGCAAACAATTTTACATAAATCAAGTGTCAGAAGTGCATTTTAACCTAGAGTACTGTACATGCAGAATATATTTTGTATCTCACCGTATTAAACAGCAGACTAGAAACACATCTCAGCTGAAAAATAACCCAGTAGTAGTTCAGAATTGTCTGTTAAATATTTGACCTTCAAATGAGAACATACGGTTGCTGTGTTTGGAAATATTGGGGGTGATTGCCTTGAAAATTGCAACTTCCCTTTCAAAGTGAAGAGCCTATTTGCCTTTAGTAAATCAACCCCACTGGATATACTGGATATACGGTCTGCCTAAACCTCAAAGTAACCTTTGCCGGTAGATTCGGCACTTACCCCATTATGGCGTGGTGCAGGCAGCTGCTCCAAGTCCTCTTCAGGGCGGCCGGGCAGCGGGCATTGTGGTGCAGCCACTCCAAGTCCTCTCCAGGGCTGCCGTGCAGCGGCTCCAAGTCCTCTCCAGGGTGGTCTCCTGCTCCCCCCTCCTCCTCCTAGGCGTCCAATCGGATCGTCTGTCCTTTCAGCCAATCGGGTGACGGTAATAGACCCGCTTCCCGGTTGGCCAAGGGGAGGATCAGTGTTGCAACAGCAAATATTCATTCGCTGTTGCAACACACCTGGGTGGGCTCCAGACGCAAGGCTCTGCTCCCCAAACCCACCCTATTTTGTAGACTATTAGAGCCTCTAGCTCTAATCAGGTGCTTCAAAAGACACCCCCTTCCCATCCCTGCAATTGTAATTCATGCGCCCGGCGTCCTGAATGGGGCCGGGCGCATGGATAGGGGGCGGTGGTGGCAGGGATGGGAGGGCGGGCCGGTGTGCCTCCTACTAGGCGTCCAATAGGATCACCTGTCCTTTCAGCCAATCAGGTGACGGGTAATAGACCCGCTTCCCGATTGGCCAGGGGGAGGATCAGTGTTGCAACAGCGAATATTCATTCGCTGTTGCAACACACCTGTGTGGACTCTGGACGCAATGCTCTGCTCCCCAATCCCACCCTATTTTGTAGAGTATTAGAGCCTCTGGCTCTAATCAGGTGCTTCAAAAGACACCCCCCCATCACCGCAATTGTAATTCATGCCCTCGGCGTCCTGAAAGGGGCCGGGCGCATGGATAGGGGGCGGTGGTGGCAGGGATGGGGGGTATGGGCCGGTGCGCCCACAATGCACGGGCCGCCACTGCTTTCAAGTTTATGCACATGCTTCTGGAAACCCAGGAGGGCAGCCAGTAAGAGGAGTTCTGGGATATGATGTTACTTATGTCATATCATCATATCCCTGCCACTCCTAAATCTGCTCCACTGCCATCATGCGACAGCAGGTAAGGGCACATTAAATGCCTGCCCCTGTCCGAAAAATAATAATAAACAGTAATAATAATTATGATGACAGTACATAATCCAGACTCCCAGCAAAGCAAAAATAAGTGTACCGTATTAAAACTTTTATTTGTTAATTAAACTGAGGGTCATCACTAAAAAGAAATTTTATGGCAATAGGGGATTTATTATAATATTGTATACCTATCTTTTCCTTGTATCACTACACTCACAGTACATCAATTATAAATGAAAATGTGCAGTAAGAGAATATATGTAAATTTTACTACACCTCAAATAAAGTGTAAATCGATATTGCCTCATAATAAATTGATGCACTGTGGGTATAGTGATATAAGGCAAAAGAGGGATATATTCTTACAAAATTATATTATACATTTCATATTGCATACATTTATTTTTAGTGATGACCATTTTTTAATGTACTAAAACAAAAAAAAGTAAAGTTTTAATAAATAATTTTTCACTGTTAGGACTATTTACTATCATCATTCTTTTCTCTAGCTCATATATTTCATATATGTTAAGTGGGTAACAAAATTCTCAGTACCAGGCTCATGATGCTCTTATTCCAGTGTTCTGTCAAAATAGCCAATTCATCGTGATCTCCAATCACATCACTTCCGGTTACTGTACAGCATCAGTATTTGGAGATTTAGACGAGTTGTTGTTTTGACACAACACCAGTAAGCGTGTACACGCCAGTACTTGATATTATGAGCGGACATTGTTAGTCCGCCCGATACTTACCAAAAACATGGGCACCTCCAAGGCAGCGACAACTGTTTCCTCCTTACCTGCTGTTCTGTCAAAACACCAAACTGTTCATGTACCGGAGTGTATACGCTTGCTGGTGTTGTGTCAAAGCAGCAACTTGTCTAAATCTCCAATTACTGATGCTTTACAGCAGGAATATGCAATTAGCGGACCTCCAGCTGTTGCAAAACTACAAGTCCCATCATGCCTCTGCCTCTGGGTGTCATGCTTGTGGTTGTCAGAGTCTTGCTATGCCTCATGGGTCTTGTAACTCTGCAACAACTTGAGGTCCACTAATTGCATATTCCTGCTTTACAGTAACCAGAAGTGATGTGATTGGAGATCTCGATGAATTGGCTACTTTGACAGAACACTGGCCGTGCTGACTTTCAATACTTTGGGGTTGATTTACTAAAGTCAAATAAGCTGTTCACTTTGTCAATTAATTTTACCCAGAACTTGGTTATTGTGGCATTACCTTGTAAAGAATACCCAATTGCATGCAAGAAAAATAAAAAAATAACAAGCAATTTCGCTTTCACATAATTGGATGATGGAATTCAGCAGAGTTTCACTTCATTCACTAAGCTGGAGAACAATTCACTTTCAAAGTGTAACTTTCCTTGCCTTTAGTAAATCAATCCCTTTGAGTCAGGAACAAGTATGCAGATCAGGAAAGATCAAAGTCATCACCTGCATAGGGCAGTGGGACAGCCAAGAAGCTGAATTTGCAGATACAGAAATCAGCAATGGCTGTATCCATATTTTTATCAGCATAGACTTTAACTGATTTAGCAAACAAGAATGAAGCCAAATCTTTAAAAATTCATCCAAAGGAAAATACTGGCTGCACTCCAAAAAAAAAAAAGTCAAACGCTGGTAACTATTCATCTGCACAACATGAACAGGGAGTCCTCACTCGGGACCCCCACTGACGCGTTTCACCAAGACTGGGCTTAATTTCAGAGGCAGCTGTTCTTTTCCTTTTAACTTGTGCAGTCTGTGGAGCATAGATTGAGCCCTTGCTGGCATTTTGCATTCAAATTCCCATGTGGGTGAACTGTCCTGGGACTTAAGAGCAGTATACCCCATATGTTTGCCACCTGAAGTGACATTTCAAGTCAAAAAAGGTCAATAAAAAAGTATTACATTTACATTATATAAAGTCATATGTATCGTGCTACAACCGGAGATTATCTGAAATGATATAGATCTGCAAAGTGGAAAATGAGGTTCATCCTTGAGTAGCCTTGAATGGCACAAAACAGAGTTTGAAAGCTCCAGAGCCAGATTTATTTGCATAACAATTAGGAAACCAGGGACCGCACTCATCGGTGTCAGGACGGTGTTAATGCATTATATACTAGAGAACTCAGTTATTGGGGCTGCTGTACAAAACCAAAGAAAAGAAAAGCATAAAAACAAAGTGTTGCCCCATTGTGACTAATAAAAATTCTTATTTAACTTTTCTATAAAATTAAAAGTCAGACCTATTTGGTTGCCACAAACAATACCCTCTTTTTTGTGCTGACTTATTTTTTTCCAGATTTAATGCATTGGCCCTTTGAGGCTCATTTGTGTTCAATGAATATGCACTCACACAAAAAATATTATTATATATTCAAATTACTTATTGTGATGCTGAGACAGTGACATAATGTCACTCTAAAAGACAGGCTGGTAGCTTAACCAGTATATGCATGTGTGCAAGTGAATTGGGGCCTTAGACCTTAGATTGAGGGCAGGGGCTGATGTGAATGTACAATGTGCAAAGCACTGTGTAAATTGCCACTTAAAGATCCCCAGAGATAAGACTTAAATTATTACACATTTATATATTTTAGCAGTGCATAGAGGTTGAATGGGACAACCCCATAGGTGTGCTCAGCCTATTGCATTAGGGTGTTCACCCCAAAGCTCAAACACACATGCTTCTCTCTGCAACCTCAGCTGCACGGGCAGTGAATGGGAAGTGCTCTGTGCTGAGTGGCTTCCTGTTCATTCACAAGCAGAAGCATAGTAAACTATGTTTACTATGCTTCAGTTCTTAATAGACACAGTGAGCAAGTGTGTTCACTGAGTTCATTTAGAGAAGGAACTATTTACTAGCGCCTTCCCCCGCTCTCCATCCTGAACCATCCCCTCCTGCAGCAGCTGGGGGGAAGGAGAGGAGGGCACAACTGGCACACCCCCTGCACAAGCCAATGGACAATCCAAAGCTTTCTCTGTGATGTCCTGCAAAGAGTAATGCTAATAATATTCCTATGAACATCCGGTGAATTAATGGTCTGGTAATTTACTGCCCCTGTCCTCTGAAAATGTTCTGGCTTGCTTTGGTGGGTCTCCTCTGAACTCATGATTTGTTAATCCATAGCTAGGTCTCAACTACAATAAACATAATGTGTTTATGTGTGTTTGTGTGTGTTACGTGCAACCCACGATGGGAGTAAAGGGCCCCAGGATAAGAGGGAAGGGCCCTGGCCAGGGGTCAGGGCGGCCCTTCATAATTTCTTGCAACGGGGTCCTGAAGGTTCTAGTTATGCCTCTGTATATACAGTATCTAACAAAAGTGAGTACACCCCTCACATTTTTGTAAATATTTTATTCTATTTTTTCATGTGACAGTACTGAGGAAATGACACTTGGATGTTAGAGACACTGGATGTTAGAGACCTTGCGCTCCTCTACCTTCCGTTTGGGGATGCCCGACAGATGCTCAATAGGGTTTAGGTCTGGAGACATGCTTGGCCAGTACATCACCTTTACCCTCAGCTTCTGTAGCAAGACAGTGGTCATCTTGGAGGTGTGTTTGGGGTTGTTATCATGTTGGAATACTGCCCTGCAGCCCAGTCTCTGAAGGGAGGGGATCATGCTCTGCTTCAGTATGTCACAGTACATCATAAGGTTGTACTATTGTTGGGGTTTGTGTGGAGGTTCTACTGGTGACAGAACGATGTCTTCGACTCCCATTTCCACTACATGACCGGTTCGTACAGAGGTCTGGATTTGGGATAACTCGTAGACAGCCCGTAGGGGTTTGCCTTCCATCTCCTCGCGTTCCAGAGATTGTAGGTCACAGAGATTGTAGGTTCACAGTAAAGGAGTCATGACAGTGTACTTTTTTATCTTATTTTATAAATGTTTTTACACTCCCCACATGAGTGAAAACAATCTATGACATATATGTCTCCGTATTGATCTTGGAAGTCCTGGGGCAACGTTCTTTAATACTTCCCGGCGGGACTGGGG
>BLSH010459478.1:226106-236902 GCA_018402905.1 Glandirana rugosa | reverse complement strand
CATGAGAGATCTACTGATCCCTGTCACTGGGATCAGTTAGATCTCTCATGCCCATGTTAGCCCAACCCCCCCACAGTAAGAACACACCCAGGGAACACAGTTAACCCCTAGCTCTCCCCCTGCAGGTTAACCCCTTCACTGCCAATGACATTTATACAGTAATCAGTGGACATTTAAATTTCTGATCGCTGAATAAATGTCATTGGTCCCAAAAAAGTGTCAAAATGTTCCGACATGTCCCCCCCAATATCGCATTACCGCTAAAAATCGCAGATTGCCGCCATTACTAGTAAAAAAAAAAAAAAAAACCCCAGAAATGAATTCTCATCATCCGTAAATGCGGCCACTTTTGCGCAAACCAATCAATAAACACCAATTGCGATTTTTTTTTATCGCAAATATGAGGAAGAATATAAATCGGCCAAAAAGTAAGAAATTTGGGTTTTTTTGCAAAATGGTCGCTCTTCTTTTGTTTATAGCGGCGATAAGAAATGACGCAGAGGCGATCAAATACCACCAAAAGAAAGCTCTATTTGTGGGAAAAAAAGGACGCAAATTTTGTTTGGGTACAACGTCGCACGACCGCGCAATTGTCAGTTAAAGCGACGCAGAGCCGAATCGCAAAAAGTGCTCTGGTCCTAAAGTGCAAAATTCTTCCGGGGCTGAAGTGGTTAAGGATATTTATTTGGACATCAGCACTGAACTGGTGGAACTTTTTCCACACATCAGTTCATACTGTTAGTATAGTTATGTTGCTGGGTATTGTTTGATGTTTGCCAGGGTATCAGTAAACCCATAAGATATGCTATTTTTCATGTCCAGTACAAAGAAAACAATATAGGTATACTGAATGAACCTTTAGGGGCTGATTTACTAAACTGTGCATTCTGCAAGTGCAGCTGCATTCATTTTTCCTAGAGTTGATGTGGTAAAGCTTCATTTTGTAAAGAACACCCAATCAGGAGCAAGAAAAATAAAAAACAAACAGCATTTTTGCTTGCACATGATTGGAAGATGGAAATCAGCAGAGCTTCACCACGGTCACTAAGCTCTGGGGAAAACGAGTGCCTCTGCACTTGCACAGTGCACAGTCTATTTGCCTATAGTAAATAAACACCATAGTGTCAATTAGATTTTATTAGAATAGAGCACACAAAACGTTGAGCACCAACGGTTAATTGCCTTCACTTTGCAAATCACGTGTTCCCTTATTAAATACACATATTTGGCTGTCTTTCTTTTAGCCATTCTTTAAAAAGCTGCACAATGTTTACATGGTGCTTTGCAACTTTTTGGAGAATAGCTAACAATATCTTTCACTGTATATTGATTCCATGTGCATACTGTATGACCAGCTTAGAGTAGTATTAAACCCAAAAACAAAAATGTAATATATTGCAGGTTACTAGAGTTGAGCGAACCCGAACTGTAAAGTTCGGGTCCGTACCGAACTTTGGGGTGTCCGTGACCCGGACCCGAACCCGGACATTTGAAAAAAAGTTTGCGTTCTGGGTTCGGGTATTTGATCCCGCCTGTTGAATAGCTGCAGGGCAGCCAATCAACAAGCATTTCACTGGTTTGCCCTTAGAAACCATCGCAGCCATGCCTACTAATGGCATGGCTGTGATTGGCCAGTGCATCATGGGACCCAGCCTCTGTATAAGCTGGAGTCACGTAGTGCTGCATGTCACATGCTCTCAGGCTAGTCTAGGGAGAGGATGCTGCCGGCGCTGTGAGGGACAGATTGCAGATATAATAACATCTCATCCTGCATTACAGAACGATCTGATTATGGACTAGGTAGAAATTACTACTACTGCTTTGAGGGACAGATTGCAGATCTCATCCTGCACTACAGAGCTATCTGATTCTGGACTAGGTAGAGATTACTACTACTACTGCTTTGAGGGACAGATTGCAGATCTCATCCTGCATTACAGAACGATCTGATTCTGGACTAGGTAGAGTCTACTATCTCCTAGTTCTATAGGGTCAGGTTCCTGCTGTTGCTGTAAGGGACAGATTATTGTTCTAAAATCATCGCCTACTCCTATAGGGTCAGGTTCCTGCTGTTGCTGTGAGGGGCATATTATTGTTGTAAAATCATCGCCTACTCCTATAGGGTCAGGTTCCTGCTGTTGCTGTAAGGGACAGATTATTGTTCTAAAATCATCGCCTACTCCTATAGGGTCAGGTTCCTGCTGTTGCTGTAAGGGACAGATTATTGTTCTAAAATCATTGCCACTTCCACCTACACTGCCACGGTTCACGGCCTAGTCAACCTCTAGGCTCCTATTCCACATCCATCCGCCCTTCCCATTTTAATTTTTTTTATTTGATTTTAAGTTATTTTCCCTATCCCCATTTTTTTGTAGGTCACTTGTCCTACTCTTACCCCCATTTTACTTCCTTTTGCAGCCCTCTAGCACTTTCCAGGACTTTTTTACAGCCATTTTTGTGACGATAAGGTTGGGTCCCCATTGACTTCAATGGGGTTCGGGGTCAAGTTCGGGTCAAGTTCGGTACCGAACCCAAACTTTTTAGCGCAGTTCAGCCGGACCCGCCGAACCCGAACATCCAGGTGTCCGCTCAACTCTACAGGTTACCAATCCTTAAATGTAGTAGCTGCTTAACTACTTACCAACCATATACTGTAGATATACGGAGGCAAGGCAGCTCTCCTGCACAGGATCTCATACCTATTATGTGATCCTGCACTTCCATGCTTAGGGGGCATGCGCACCACCGGCGGCCTGCTTATACTGTGATTAGGCACAGCAGGAGCTGATTGGTGGGTACGACAGACTCGAACGGCAGAACGGTGGTCTGTCACTATAGAAGACATGGATTCTGTGTCTCTGCTAAGCCGGGGTCACCAAACCATGCCTTCTCCAAGTACAAGCACCTCCCACAGTAGTAAAGCACTGATTAGGCAAACATTTAACCCTTTGATCATCCCTGATGTTAACCCCTTCCCAGCCAGTGTCATTAGTACAATGACAGTGCACATTTTTTTAGCACTGATCATTGTATTAATGTCACTGGTCCCCAAAAAGTGTCAGTCAGTGTCCCGACTGTCTGCCGCAATATTGCAGTCCCGCTATAAGTTGTTAATCGCCGCCATTACTAGTAAAAAAAATAAATAAAAATTTCCCATAGTTTGTAGACGCTATAACTTTTGCGCAAACCAATCATTATACGCTGATTGGAATTTTTACCAAAAATATGTAGCAAAATACATATTGGCCTAAATTGATGAAGAAATGTGATTTGTTTACATTTTCTTTATTGGATAGGTTTTATAGCAGAAAGTAATAATTATTGTTTTTTTTTTTTTTCAAAATTGTCGCTCTTTTTTTGTTTATAGCACAAAAAATAAAAACCACAGAGGTGATCAAATACCACCAAAAGAAAGCTCTATTTGTGGGAAAAAAGGACACAAACTTTGTTTAGGTACAGCATTGCACGTCCGCGCAATTGTCAGTTAAATGAATGCAGTGCGGTATTTTGCAAAAAATGGCCTGGTCATGGTGTTGGGGGGGGGGGGGGTATATCTTCCGAAGCTGAAGTTAAAGTGGATTTAAACCCTTACATATACCCATTGAAATGACTGGCCTCAGATGATGCACAGAGATGAAACCTCCCACATAAGTTGTTCCTGTTTATCTGCTGTCTTCTCTTCTCTACATCTGTTCAAAGTGCTGAATTTATAATGCTTGTCTGAGCTGTCAGAAAGCAGAGGGCAGATAGTTGAAATTACAGACTGTTCTGATATTGGCCCTCTGCACAATATTATCATTTACAATATTTACAATGTTTATGAAGTCTGGGATACTTCTTTAAGCTTGATTATTGTGTTGCACTTTTTACTCAGAAAACAAGGCTTGCGTAGAGAAAACAGAAAGTAGCTTCTAGCTCAGAGCTAAACCACAGAAACGCAGTCAGAATATTTACGCAATAGTACATATAGGAAAAATCAGCTTTTATAAGAATATATATATATATATATATATATATATATACATAAGAAGATAAAATGGCTACATATTGGAAATGTATTATCAGGGTCATTAAACACACCCTATGTAAAGGGAGCCTGTCCTTGTTTGGGAATAAACCATGAGTGGGTGGCACCTTCATATCCTATATTGTATACTGCATATAAGATCTCAAATGAGGAAATAAACCTTGAGTGTTATACCGATCTTGGTGTTGTCTGATTGTATATTGCACTCCCTGCTGTAGTCTTTTGGCGTGATGAATTAAAGTGAATACAGGTAAGAGGTAAATCAATATGTTAATTAGAGAAAGGTATTTATTAGATAAAATAGAGGTACAAAGGTATACATTTTATTTAGAACACTGCAGAGCTCAGTGAGGAGAGCTCTGAGAGCTGATTGGAGGGAAGGTACACACCCTCCTTCACACAGCACACAGAAACAGGGCTGAGGCTGCCAATCACAGGCTGTGTGCTAGAGTGCCTGACACCCTCCCTCCCCCCTGGTCCCCGTCCCTTTTTTCTCTTGGTGTCAGAAAAACATATCAGAAATGATTCATGCAGGGGAACAAGGCAGCAGACAGAAATAGCACATCTTAATTGAGACAAGTACACACTACAGAGTTATAGAGGGATATGCTTTGTTCATATTTCATGTTAAGTTACTTTTTATGATCCCCCCAGTTACTGTCTCAAGGTTTCTCCACTCCACTGGATGAGCAATGGAGACACTTTTGGACAGCAGCATTGTCTGCCAGGGGTGAGGGTAGTGCTAGATGCACTAGCAGAGTTAAATGGATCTGACTAACAAATTAAACCTACTTAAATTAACACTTTTTTAAAGCGGAGTTCCACCCAAAAATGGAACTTCCGCTTGTCGGATTCCTCCCCCCCTCAGGTGTCACATTTGGCACCTTTCGGGGGGAGAGGACATCCGGGAGCCCGGGCCCCAGCCACGGCCACTTACATCAGCAGCCTGGCTCCTTCCTCCTCCTCCTTTGCCACGGACCAGTGAGAAAGCGCAGTGGCGGCTCGCGCATGCGCAGTGGGGACCTGGCAAGAAGCCGAGAGGCTCCACTGCCGGGTTCCCATACTTTTAATGGCAGTGGCAGCACTCGGCCAGCCGAACCGAAGATTGGTGATGGTGCCGACATTGCTGGACTTCAGGACAGGTAAGTATCCTAAAGTTAAAAGTCAGCAGCTACTATATGTGTAGCTGCTGACTTTTAATTTTTAAAGGAACGGTGGACCTCCACTTTAAGCAGTTACAACAGTTTTTTTTTTCAAAGCTTTTATTATACATAAATACAAGCTGACCAATCTATACATCCCTGTTAATAATTGTTTGTCTCAACTTTCTAACTGCCACTTTTGCTAGACAGCTTGGTCTATTAAAGGAGAATTGTGGAGTTTAAAAAAACAAACACACATACCTCCATGCTGCAGCATCACTGTGATGCTGCAGTTGTCCCACATTGGCTCCAAGGCCAATAAATTGAGTGATCGCATGACAGCTGATCGATTGGTTCTCGGTCTGCCCATAGCAGACAGCAGTGACTACCAGTGCTCAGTCACTGCTCTCCGCTCTGCTCCTCGAGTGCTCACTGGAGTACCAGGCTGGAGAAGTGACGGGAGCAGCTGATTCTGGCTCTGGCTGCCAGCTGCCAATCACACAAGTCCCAACTTTTTGAGGGAATAAGGGACACCTATCAGCAAACGTATGTAGGCATAGGACACCCTGCCATGCCCCTTAACCTCCCTGCCATCATGATTATATCAGATTTTTACATCTCAAAGTGGTACATTGTTTCACATAGAAATTTGGTGTTTTATATTGTAGGCCTGTAATTCTTAGGAATAACTCACTTAAATCTGTCCAAACAAGAGTCTAGTAGACATCCCGGGTATGAAAAAGTTTGAAACACAAAATCGTGAATTATAATATAATAAATAACTATAAATTGTTTTCAAAAATAATAATATAATAGTAATAAAATGTATTCAATAATGTAATCAAATAAAAAACACAGAAATTTGCTCAGTTGCAGAATTGTCGCTGTCACTTTCAGTGTCTGATAATAAATTTCCCCACAAATCAGTATCACTCAATTCTGTCAAGTGATCTTATTTACTATCGCTGTTTTCTAGCTGACCAAATACCACTTTTAAGTAAAGGAACACTTTTTTATGCCATGGACATTCGCAAGTTTCCAGGCAGAAAGAATGAGATATATAATATAAAAGTGCATGCAGGGCACTGGATAAAGCACTAGGGACAAAGGGGATGTGAAATGATTACATACAGTAATGTAATCTTACAGATTACAGTGTATTGTATGTTTACTGTGTGTTTCACTTTTTGAATTTGCCGCCGGTCTCCACCCCCAATGCGACACGACGCTCGCAGGGAATGGAGTCTGGCATCACAGTGATTCGGGCAGAGGACACAGTGGGGGGGGGGGACATCGCAGGATCCTGGGGACAACGTAAGTAGCACTGTCTGGATCCAGCGATGCGTTCCCGAGTGTGGCTCGGGGTTACTGCTTTTGCTACAGAAAATTCACCCCCAGCCACACTCGGGAATACCGCCAGGGAGGTTAAAGGAGAATTGCAAAAAAAAAATATTAGTTAAACCCACAAGTGCTTTTTTTTACCACTACTATTACTTTATACTGGCTTTTGAAATACAAATACAGCAATTTAGAAAGTGAATTTTATATACAATTATACAGATCAGATCAAAATGAGGGACAATTGAGGAGGAAAGAGGGACTTTGTTCCAAATTAGGGACAGTCCCTCGAAATCAGGAACAGTTGGGAGCTATGCAATCAGGTATCCAGATGGATCCCGATAATATTGTCGGAATCCTTCTAGAACCTGGAGTGGCTCGGGCACGTCAGCTGATAGCAGGAAATAGCGAACTCTGAGTCACAAGAGAGCGCTCCTGTTACCCACAAAAGTATTGCCAGAATAGAAGTAAAGCCAACAAAGAAAAAAAATAACAAAATAACTGTCCAGATCTGCAGGTGAAAATAAAGGAAAAACGCCTATAAATAAACAAATGCAGCCATTACATCTAAAAGTTAAGTTGCAATATAACACATTTCTGTTTTTGGGTTTATTACCACTTTAATAACTCTTTGCCGTGTCACAATACAACCAGTCTTGCCTGATAATAAAATGTTACCCTTCAGAAGGATTACATATATGGCAGTCTATATACAGGCAATCCTCTTCAAGCATATAGGGGGCTGTATTTAGACTGAGTGCAAATGGAATGAGTTACAAAAATGCGAGTACACAAGGGTCTCTCTATGACCGACTACTATGATCCTGTGAAATGTTTCACTACTGTGAGATATGTAGCTTGGCCTCCATAATGTAACCTATGATGAGGAGCTAAAGTCTCTTGCAACTGTCTGCTGTACGTTAACTGCTATGGGAAATAATGAATTCCTTTCATACATAAATGATCATTGCTATGGAAACTGGAAGACAGAACACAGTGCAGCTGGAAATGGCATGCACATTATTTCTGCAGAGAACAGAATGCTAGAGAAAAATACATTTATGCGACCAGACAGACTCATTTTGCAAAATCATGGTCATTAAACTGAGCCTTTGCTGCCCTCTGTGTGCATGATGGTTATTCGTATCTTCACATCGAGAATCAGCAAGGCAACATAATGAGCTGCTCTGCCACTGCTCAGCTTGCGATGGGTCCATGCTCCATTGGTTCTCACTTGGGCTAACCTAATTGACATTTACAAATTCAGCCTCTCATGGTAGTTTGAGAAGAGAAAAGTTATGCTTTCAAATATTATGTAGATTACTTTGTTGAAACAAAGATCAGTCGGAGGATCTTTCACATTTATTTATTATATTAAGCCTCGGTGAACCAGACATAGCCTTAGGGAAAGAAAACTTAAGAGTACTACGTGTAAAGGCTACAGCCAGGAGGATGGCTATTGCTAATAGTAAAAAAAATATGTTTTAGAGTTCCCAGACTCCCCCTGCTGATGCGCCTTAAAGGAGAACCCTAAATAGCAAAAAAAAAAAACACATAGAAAGATTTGGGTTACAGCTCATTTTTGTTGTATTTTTACTTTTGGTCTAGATTAGGATTTCTCAACCAGGGTTCCGTGGAACCCTAGGGTTCCTCCAGAGGTTGCTAGGGGTTCCTTGAGCAATGAGACATTTCTGCCTCTCAGATAAATTCCCACTAAAACCATTGATCTTTTTAGCTATCTGTGAGATGGTGGGTCTTCCCAATGACCACAAGTGTAAGGAGCCTTCTTCGCACTGACCAAACTAATGTATCATGAGTTGTAGATATAGTCATTTTTAGCAGGGGTTCCTTGAGGCCAGAAAGATATTTTAAAGGTTCCTCTGTGTTGAAAAGGTTGAGAAAGGCTAGTCTAGATTCTGAAAACCATGATGTAAAAGTACACAGTCTTGTCAATTGACACACAGAACATCTTCAAAACTCACTTGGAAATAACTTAGCAAAGGAATTCTGTAAGCCTATTTAATGTACAGGACATACCCAAACAAAATTCAACAGGACATAGTCCCATGGATTTTGACTTAAAGTGGTTGTAAACCCTTACATATACTCAGTGAAGTAACTGGCCTCAGGTGATACACAAAGATGAAACAAATAATCCTACATAAGTTGTACCTGTTTATCTACAGCATTCTCTTGTCCACATCCATTCAAAGTCCAGAATTCATAAGTGTATCACACTCCTAGATAGGTGCTAGGTATTAGATAGGTTAGCTTTAGTTTGTTTTGATAGGTAAATGTAGTTGCCACACTGTAGGCAGCATAGATAATTTGTGTTAGGCAAAAGCATTATCTGGCTCATTGCAATCAGTGCAGCTACAATCTGCTAGTGACATCTAATCTGTGTACTGCCAGTCTAAATAAGCTTCCTCTGTATCCAGGAGACTAGAGAAGTTTCTGGATGATAGGTGTGAAGCTATGCAGATGGTGGCATGAATATGGATACATCCCTGGCCTATTCCAGAGAGACAGACTCTGAAGGCAGAACTCTGGGTCTTGTCCAAAAGTGGAGGAGTCCAGTCTGGGGAGGGCACACTGCTCTCCCCAGGCACACGCTGCAGAAGGAGGCCTCAGGTGGGTGACCTAAGTCCCCTTTCACACTGAGTTTTTTGCAAAAAAAAAATATGACTCTCAATCAATCTGTTACATATTTTAAAAAGATTTGGGAAAATTTGGATATAGTTGGGCAAGTTTAAATACAATGTGTGTGAGAGGTGTTGTTGTTGTTGTTTGCTTGAAAAGGAAGCGCGCATGCCCCCATGTGGTACCGTGCATGCTCTGAAACATGTTGCATTTTGGTCCTGGCTGCCCACGCCATGCTCCACCCGCTTCAGGAAGGACTTCAGCCAGCTTCTTCCTCCACACGGAGACTCCTGTGACATTCCATCTGGTGGTACCAGCAGCTCCTGCGGCCTGCTCCAACTGGTGTTCCGGACCTAAACTTATTGATGTGCCTGTTGTTTACCTATCTATTGTAAGTAGCCCTGTTGGGGGGGTCTGTTAAAATACAACACACTTACTGCACTTAGAGGCACTTCTCTGCTTTTGTCTTTGTCTGTGTATATAAACTCCACCAAGAAGCCTGCCCTAGTGCCTTGGACATTTTTGGACTTATCATTGACTTATACCTTACCTTATAACTACACTGCTTGCATATTAGGTATTGTGGCCGAGCCTCTGTGCCTATAACCTCCTTTTCTTGTAAATAAAAACAATGTGACTGGCCAAACTAATAGAGTAACATTGTACCCACATCTTATTACTGGAATATAATGCAGTAGCATGTGTTAGGCATTCCAACAATGTAAATTGGATTGGCACACAAAATATCTTTTTGGTCCGACAAAGATCAGGTAGCATCTAAGCCTGGTCTTTTAACCTGCCATATACATACAGAGTAAGTGCATTGAAATATCTCTGATATCAATTCTTGTTAAATTTACTAGGGCTACAAAATGATATCCTGGCTTAAGCAATGCTTTCTAATTGCTGAATAAATCATTATATTTGGTAATCTCTGTGATTGACGCTGGGGACTTTTGTGGCAGGAGGGCTGTCATAGTTCACTTTGTAATCACTACACTACACAATTATTGCTATGGAAGCTCCTGTCAGCCTAATAATGAATTGTCAGCACAAACCTTGTTCAACCTAAAATAACTGATAGCATAGTACATTAAACCACCATTAGCTGCAAATCGTGTGTAAATATAATGCTTGAAGTGTCAGATTATAGATAAATACCACAACTTACACATAAAGTATACTTGTAAACGATGAGTTCTTTTTAAAAAAAAGTAAGTGGTGATTTAGGTTTATTGATTTTATTATTTAATGTGGCTTCATTCACTGGCTGGAGTTCATGTAGTTTATTCTGTAATGTATATTTAAGTACAGTAAGTCCCCTACATACGAACATTAAACTTGCGAACTCTCAAAGATGCAAACATGTGTTCAATACTGTAAAGCTGAGTACACATACTTAGTTTCTTACGTTCAACCCAGCGGGCTGAACGGAAAAAAAAAAGACGCTGTACCACAAGCAATGTTGGGGCAGAGATCTCCACTGCTGTGCCTTTGTGTTCTGACAGGGGAGCGGTTCCGTGTCGTCACCTCTAGAGACGTGGTTGTAACGAACACCATGTCGCAGTAAAAAAAAAAGCAAGTCGGGCGACCCAACTTGCATTCTTTGATTCATACACATGAGTCGAAATGTCATAACTTGTGTACAA
>BLSH010459478.1:198303-217120 GCA_018402905.1 Glandirana rugosa | reverse complement strand
ACACTCTTATAAAGGCCTAACACATCAACTTGCCCTAGAAACCTTAATGAATAAGAAAGGAGTCAGCAAAAGCAAGTGTGAATCACCGCACCAGTAGTAAAATTAATGGTAACAAAGTAATTCCTCCAATCCAGTTTAGTCAAAATATCAACGTGTTCACCTATAAATGCTATAAAGATATATTACTTAGAATGAATCAATAACATGTAATGATTAGGCTATTTAGTAGTTGATGAACTAGAGGTAAATTGATGGAAGACAAATAAATCAGTACCACTCTATGATGTAGCAGCTAAACTGGTACAACTACAATGAACAGTATGCATTACTTATCTACATTCTCTTGCTCTATTTCAGAGAGTTCTTAGGGGAATTCAGTGGCACTAAATATAACAGCCCTGAGCCCTACTAAGTGGGGGGGGGGGGGGGAGTAGCTGTATTTATAGCAATTCCATGGTTAAAGTTCAGTGCATCTTCTGCCGGCCTTGTTACTTTGAAGTTGAGTACCTAAGGAATAACTGTGTCTACTAATCCTCAGGATATGGCACAAAAGGTAGGTTAGCAACTTCACTGAATTGAAAAGAAACCTTCACAGTGATCACTGATTTTATAGTAAGCTTACAACTAGCGGCAATCCAGTACACTCAATTAATTGTAATCCAGTATCGGCAATTGCATGGTTAAAAAAAATTTCCTCAAAATTGGATAGTAACACTCAGATGTCAAGGACCTTTCCTTTTAGAAAAGGATTGAAGAAAACTGTTCCGTGCTCTTATTGATGGGCCTGAGCCCGCTCACCCAACTGGACAGATGACGACAGATAAACGGTCCTGCTGCTTAGATGATGGAAATGATAAGCCTGGAGATGATGATGAACTCCTGTTTTATGCTCCTGGATTCGGCCTGCACTGCACTTCTCCCAGCAGCTCTCCCTGATCGACAGAGGTAGCAGGCGGGGGTGTACACGTTCCATGGCTGCAATGCTTTAGTTCACAGCTGCAAAAGCATTTATACCCCATCACTTTTGAACGTGACTCATTCAAGTGAATGGGGCTGTTCTGCAAGGGCCCTACCACTGCATACAATACTTGTGGTTGCAGCAGGCCAGGGCAGGGTTTAAGGGGTTAAAGCAGGCAGTGTGAAGGTGATACAAAGCCTCCTCACTGCCTGTCAAACACTCTCTAAAGAGCGTTCTGTGTTTTTTGGCTGGGGTGTTTTCTGGCTGGAAAAAAACCCAGAACTAGTGAGTTTTGAGAGGAGTTTTTCAGCTGTAAAAACACTCTAACTCTGATAAAAGCTTAAAAATGCTGAAAAATGTGGCTATTTGGCATTTATCAGCATTTTTGAGCCATAATCTTTCGTGGGAGTATAGTTTTGCTAAAAAAAAAAAAAAGCTAAAAAACGCTTAAAAACGCTACTGGGTGTATATTATTAGTTATTTATTTTAGGTGAAACTGCTTTTTCTGCAAGGCTTTTCTTAACAAAGTGGGCAAGTGGAAGAACAGTGTGCACATAAAACAACTCAAATGATATCACTCACGTTCCCTGCACTTCCTACCCCATAGATAAACTAAAAGCTAGGCATGCTACCCAGTTAAGCCTATTATCACTAATTAAAACAGGCCTGCTGCTGGCCAATTTTACACTGCTGTATCCTCTGCAGTATTTTAATTCTGGTAGCAAAGCCCTGGCCTGTGTTCTTTGTCTTTTGTAAATTCAGGCCTAAATTTGTGTCATCTGCAGTGAATTAAAGCGGAGGTCCGCCACCCCTTTAAAAATTAAAAGTCAGCAGCTACAGATACAGTAGCTGTTGACTTTTAACATTAGGACACTTGCCTGTCCTGGAGTCAGAACCACCGCCGATCTTCGGATCAGCTGGTCAGGTGCAGCTGCATCCATTGCGGGTAAGAGAACCCGGCAGTGGAGCCTTTCGGGCTTCACGGCTGGGCCCCTACTGCACATGCACAAGCCACCGCTGCACTTTCTCAGTAGCTCGGCGGCGGAGGAGGAGGAGCGAGCTGGGCTGCTGAAGTAATCGGGCACCTGCATGTGGGAACAGGCTACCTGTCACAGACAGGTATCCGCTCCCAAAAGGTGCCAAATGTGACACCGGAGGGGGGGAGGAATCCGATGAGCGGATGTTCCACTTTTGGGACTTTAACCCCTGTAGTACAACCCCTGCGCTTTTCTCTAGAATATTTTGGAAAATTCTCTTATTAAAATGGCAGCCTCAGTGAACCACTGGCCAATTTCTTTCTGCTGGCCAAAGTGAGCCTATTACCCTTTGATGAAAAAGTGTAACTGCCAGAACAACCTGAAAAAGACCTTTCTTTGAAAAATAAAATGAATCTGTGTATGCCACACTTGCATACAGCAGTAGAGGAAAAGAAAAACAAATAAAAGTAAAGAAAAAAAAAGAAAAATCCCAGAGGAAAAATATGCTACCTACAGTATGTATTCTGTCACTAAAGCCATTAATGGAACTGGGGCATAACACCAAGGAATCATGTAAGAATGTTATGTAAAGGATTCTTGTACTGTCAGTGTTACTGTTGAAACCACATAAAGATGGTGAAACATGTCAGAGAGGGGCAGTAGGTAGGGATGAAATGTGTTTCCTTTATTGCAGTATAAAAATATACTGAGCTGATATACTGAGTCACAGGTGTGTGGCTTCATCTTTTCTGTACCTTGTTTCTGAGGTCATTCAATTTCTGCAATATGAAGTAATGTTTAAGTACCAACGTGTGTTGACTCCACCCACTTTTTGGGTATGCTGGTTAAGCCATGCCCGCAAAAAAGGACAATTTTAAACAGCAATATAGGTCCAAATTTATTAGATACAAAGAGCAAAGGTAGGAGTTCTACTACATTAATTAGGAGCCCACAGATGGTACGACTAGTCAGCAGCTGGGCAATTTTAAAGCAGTTGTCTACCCCAAAAAAAAATAACCTGCAAGGAAAAGGCATAATGAGCTAGTATGCACCGCATACTAGCTCATTATGAAATACTTACCTCAGAACGCAGCTCCCGCAGGGTTGCCCGGTGCCCGCAGAGGGAGCAGACATCTTCCCTGTGGGGATTTTTCCGGGTTCGCGGCTCCAGCGCTGTGAGTGGCCGGAGCCGCGAGACGTCACTCCCGCGCATGCGCGCAGGAGCCTATCTTTCCAGCAGTCTTTCCAGCAAGTTCCCAGGCTTCGCCGGGAAATTATTGCGCATGCGCCGTGACGTCATTGCATGGCAAGTGGAATATCTCCTAAACCGTACAGGTTTAGGAGATATTCATTTTACTTACAGGTAAGTCTTATTATATGCTTACCTCTAGGTAAAAAATGTGTTTTGAGGGTAGACAACTGCTTTAAATAGCAATTTTAGGTCGAAGTTTACTAGAGACAAAAAGGCTGGAGTTTTAATACTAGAATTGGGATACTGCGGATAATAGAGCAGTGTCAAATTGGTCAGCAGCAGGACAGTTTTAATCAAAAATAATAAGCGGGGTATGCCAATCTTTTATTCTTACTATGGGGGTGCAGTGAATATGGGTGATGGTGTGAGGTGATTTTGGTGCACACTATCTTTGTGTTTACTTTTGTGGGGGCGAGTGGGGGGTTTCTTTCAAAATGTGCAAGAAAGAAAAGGCAGCTACCAGAATAATTTGGTAATAAAACATATGCTGCTTTTTAACCACTTCCCACTGTAGGACAAGAGCACTGACGTTACGACGTTGTACCCAAACGAAATTGGAGCCCTTTTTTCCCCACAAATAGAGCTTTCTATTGGTGGTATTTGATCCCCTCTGCGTCACTTCTGATCACCGCTTTTAACAAAAAAAGAGCAACAATTTTAAAGAATATTTTTTACTTTTTGCTTTAATACATATCCAAAAAAAAAATGTATTCATCGGTTTTGGCCAATTTATATTCTATTCCTCATATTTGTGGTAAAAAAAATTGTGATCGCGTTTATTGATTGGTTTGTGCAAAAGTTGTTGCATTTACAAACCATGAGAATTAATTTATGGCGTTTTTACTGGTTTTTTTTCACTGGTAATGGCGGCGATCTGCAATTTTTATCGGGATTGATGTTGCAGCGGACATGTCGGACATTTTTGACACTTTTTTGGGACCAATGACATTTATACAGTGATCAGAAATTTAAATATCCACTGATTACTGTGTAAATGTTATTGGCAGTGAAGGGGTTAACCTGCAGGGGGCGATCTAGGGGTTAACTGTGTTCCCTAGGCGTGTTCTAACTGTGAGGGGGCTGGGCTGCCAGGGGCATAAGAGATCTAACTGATCCCAGTGACAGGGATCAGTAGATCCCTTACATGCCGCCTGACAGAACGGGGAACCGCCTTGTTTATATCGGCGGTTCCCCGTTTTTCTTCTCTGCCAGGCAATCGCGAGTAGCCGGCAGACATCAAGTCCTGGACCCACAGCCACACTGCTGCAGAGTGTGGCAGGCACGAGAGCGCGCCGGCGGCGGCGTGCTCCCGCCCTCTAGCCGTGCATGAGCGAGCCACCGTTGATAAACGGCGATTCGCGGGATCGTACCACTCTGCAGCAGTAAATGTACGCGAGGCGGTCGGCAAGTGATTAAACCACCCAAACATAAAAAAATTGCCCTATCGATATAAAATAAAAATCAATATATCCCTAAAAGAAACAACAACTCCAAAATACAACCCCTTAAACAAAAGCTTGTTTCTATTTAAAGAGAAGACTTGCTGCACAAAGAAATAGTGTAAAGTAAAAAAGTGAATGAATTCCCCAAAATACTGCCCTATAAATTCCTATTTATTCAGGGAAGCCTTGCAGCAAAACCACCGACTTCAAAATATCTACATAATGAAAGACAAAAAGCTCCCAATATTAATAACAAAAAAGAAGAGGGGGACAATTAAAGAGCTAGCAATCAGAAATGAAGTACAGTCCTAACTGACCCTAATCTCTGTGCCATTTGTCGACTTTTCTTATCCTTTCCCAATACATTGCAATTATGGCTGCTCTACACCCACATTTTTAAGCGAGGGGAACATAATGCCTTGTACACATGATGAGATCATCGGACGAATGACCGTTTTCTTTTTTGCATGCTAGTCTCCATATCAAAAATGAAGAGGTTACTAATAGAGTTGAGCGGACACCTGGATGTTTGGGTTCAGCAGGTTCGGCCGAACTTCGCAAAAAAGTTTGAGTTCGGCCCCGAACTTGACCCCGAACCCCATTGAAGTCAATGGTGCCCCAAACTTTTGGGCACAAAAATGGCTCTAAAAAAGTCCTGTAAAGGACTAGAGGGCTGCAAAAGGAAGCAAAATGGGGGTAAGAGTAGGACAAGTGCCCTGCAAACAAATGTGGATAGGGAAATAACTTAAAATCACATAAAAAAAAAAATGGAGGAGGAGGTGGATGTGGAGTAGGAGGTTGAGGAGGCGGTGACCATGGCGGTGTAGGTGGAAGTGGCGGTGGAGGAGGAGGAGGTAGCCAACCAGCAATGTAGACGCACTTTTTTATTTTTGTGCAAGAAATGCACCGCTGGCCGCAAATGTAGTATTTAGAATTTTTTTTTTTTTTAAACCAGCAATTTAGACACACTTTTTATTTTTGTCAAAGAAATGCACCACTGGCCGCAAATGTAGTATTTAGAATTTTTTTTTTTTTAAACCAACAATGTAGACGCACTTTTTATTTTTGTGCAAGAAATGCAGCGCTGGCCGCAAATGTAGTATTTAGAATTTTTTTTTTAAACCAGCAATGTAGACGCACTTTTTATTTTTGTGCAAGAAATGCACCGCTGGCCGCAAATGTAGTATTTAGAAATTGTTTTTTAAACCAGCAATGTAGACGCACTTTTTATTTTTGTGCAAGAAATGCACCGCTGGCCGCAAATGTAGAATTTAGAATTTTTTTTTTTAAACCAGCAATGTAGACACACTTTTTATTTTTGTGCAAGAAATGCACTGCTGGCCACACATGTAGTATTTAGAATATTTTTTTTTAAACCAGCAATGTAGACGCATTTTTTATTTTTGTGCAAGAAATGCACCGCTGGCTGCAAATGTATTTAGAATATTTTTTTTTTAACCCAGCAATGTAGACGCACTTTTTAATTTTGTGCAAGAAATACCCGCTGGCCACAAATGTAATATTTTGCACAAAAAAAAAAATTATTTGTCTAACTGCAATGTAAAAGCAGTATTTAAATATGCCAAAATGTTGCCAACTGAACTAACAGAACACAATTAAAGTAGTGTCTTTGACACACAAGCAGCTGCAAGTGCACTGTACTTGCAAAAATGGCTGCAAACGCCCACCTAACAAACAGAAAAATTGCTTAGGTTTTATATGAGGCACTTTGCTTAGCAAACAAAATGTACTATAGCAAACAAAAATCTCCTCTAGCACCCACCCACCAATAAATCGCTGTTTTTAACAGATTTTCTAAAGCTAATCTGTCCCTCACAGCAGCAGCAGCATCCTCTCCCTACACTAGTATGAGATAATTTTATAAAGTTAATCTGTCCCTCACAGCAGCAGCATCCTCTCCCTACACTAGTACGAGATGATTTTCTAAAGCTAATCTGTCCCTCACAGTAGCAGAATCCTCTCCCTACACCAGCATGAGATGATTTTCTAAAGCTAATCTGTCCCTCACAGTAGCAGAATCCTCTCCCTACACCAGCATGAGATGATTTTCTAAAGCTAATCTGTCCCTCACAGCAGCAGCAGCATCAGAATCCTCTCCCTACACTAGCCTGAGATGATGTGACATGCAGCACTACGTGACTCCAGCTTATATAGAGGCTGGGTCACATGATGCACAGGCCAATCACAGCCATGCCATTAGTAGGCATGGCTGTGATAGCTTCTAAGGGCAAACGAGTGAAACGCTTGTTGATTGGCTGCCCTGCAGCTATTCAACAGGTGCGAAAAAATACCCAAACCCCGAACTCGAACCCAGACTTTTTCTCAAATGTCCGGGTTTCAGGTTCGGGACACGGACACCCTAAAGTCCGGTACGAACCTGCAGATCCTTTGACAATTCATTTGCTTTCCCCATGACTCACAATTCAGAAACAGCAGTGCAGCACTGGATGAAAGATACAAGGGTCTGTCAGGAGTCCAGAAACTCATTGACCTTTTATACACACACACTAATTACAATCAAACAGATCACAGGGGAGGATAGTTACCTTTAATAGCCATTCAAACCCCTTTGTGTCAACTTGTGTGCATGTTATCAGGCCTAAATCACAGGGTATGTAAACTTTTAAACAGGTAGTTTCTGTTGTCATTATGATTTAAAAAGAGTAAACACAGTTGATTGATAATAAATGGCTTCAGCCAAACACTAACCATGAGTGAAAGAAATGTTTTTGTGTTATCATTCATATTCTCTTAAAAAATGGCCACGAAACCATAGATTCTGCCAGGGTATGTAAACTTATGAGCACAACTGTACATCTTGAATTTAGGTATATTCCACTTGTACTGGAGGCAAGTTTGAAATGTTTCCAAGAGACCATTCAGAGTTTCTTCACAGGTCACTGGACATGCAGTTGACTTCCTAAGGCCTCATTTACACTGCTGCTGATAAACGGATGTTTTGAGGCATTTGGGCATTTTTTTCAGCTGCCCCTGAACTTTCCTCTATGTTATCTTATCAGTACATTTACACAGGTTCGTTTAAGTTCGTTTCCAGGCAGTTGAGTTTAAAGGCTTTTTTTGGAACGCAAAAAAAATGGGTTCAGACAGCAGCTCAGGGGCATGTGAAATGCCAAACAGCTTGTAAATGCCTCTAAACGTGCCTAAATGCCATACCTCGCATCTAGAACCGTTTCGTTTGCAGGCGTTTCCATTCTAAAAAAAAAATTCTAAAAACGCTCCTAGACGCAAAATGTGGCAAAACGGACATTTTAGATGCTGGCTTCTAGCTGTCAAAAAAAAAATCGTTCAGGGGAGGTTGTTATAGCGTCCCATGTAAATGGGGCCTTAATTGCATCAGTCTGCTTCAGACCGATTTTGCATTCTGATTGACTTGTACGAAGAAAAACGTTGTTTTAATGTGAATGAAAACCTGTCAACAGGGACCTTTAAAAAAAAAGAAGCCTGTGAAAAAATCTGCAGGATTTTTATACAGCACCCTTCTATAGAGGTATAAACAATGCCACATGTTTATTTCTACAGAAGCAATGCCAACATTCCTACAACACAGATGGGAGCCCCCCTACGACTTTGACAGCTGAGTCCTGGTCTATGCAGTAACACTAGCTCCTATATAAGCAAAGCCTGCAGACAAACACTGTTAGAAGGGTTTGCTTATATACACATTGCAGCAATATTCTGGTTATAAAGTGTTTTCTTTTTTTAATCATTTCTTTTATGTGCAGCTCAAAGGAGTTCATCCACCATAAAAGTTTTATTCGCAAAGCTAACAACGGAGGATCCTTATTTTCATAAATGAAAGATAGTTATTGCAAGGTGAAAGCCAATTATTTATCCTTATGTTAAAGCCCACCTTTGTGTAAAATCAAAAATAATGAGTCTCCCAGCTGAGGTTTAAAGGATAAGTTCACCTTTTCGGGCAGAATTTCACTTTTCATAATAAATAGAAGCCTTTTGTAATATAATTTCTGCCTCAGCAATCCCAATGTCCTTATCTCTCACTTGCCTTATCCAAAAAAGGTTTGAAATGTCATGTTTCTGTCTGAGTTTTAAAACAATCTTTCTGCTTGCATCACTTCCTGTAGGTCATCTCCCTTCATTCTCTGTGTTTTTGTGTCACATGTTGTGATGGGCCGTGTATTATCACACCTCCTTCATTACTTTACCACCTCGTACTTCTTCCCTTAACCTCCCTGGCGGGATGATTATTTCAGATTTTTGGTGCTGAAAGCGGTACGATTATTTTGCATAAAAATTTGGCATTTTATATTGTAGGCCTGTAATTCTTAGGAATAACTCACTTAAATCTGTCCAAACAAGAGTCTAGTAGACATCCCGGGTATGAAAAAGTTTGAAAAATGAAATCATAAATTATAATATAATAAATAACTATAAATAATTATCAAAAATAATAATATAATAGTAATAAAATGTATTCAATAATGTAATCAAACCAAAAACACTGAAATTTGCTCATTTGCAGAATTGTCGCTGTCGTCACTTTCAGTTTCTGATGATAAATTTCCCCAAAAATCAGTATCACTCAATTCTGCAAATGATTCTTATTTACTATCGGTGTTTTCTAGCTGATCAGAAACCACTTTTGACGCAAAGGGACACTTTTTGGTTGCTATGGACATTCTCATGTTTCCAGGCAGAAAGAATGACATAAATAATATAAAAGTGCATGCAGGGCACTGGGCAAACCACTAGGGACAAATGGGATGTGAAATGTTTTCATACAGTAATGTAATCTTATAGATTACAGTGTTCTGTATGTATGCGGTGTGTTTCACTTTTTGAATTTCCCGCCGGTTTCCGTCCCCGTACGACGCGGCGCTCGCAGGGAACGGAGCCCGGCACACAGGAGTCATCTGGTGGCGGACACAGCTCGCAGACAGAACGGGGGACATCACTGGATCCAGGGGACAAGGTAAGTAGCGCTGCCTGGATCCAGCAATGCAATCCCGAGTGTGGCTCGGGGTTACCGTTCTTGGTACTGAAAATCCACCCCGAGCCACACTCGGGAACACCGCCAGGGAGGTTAAAGGGGTTGTAAAGTCAGAAAGCTTTTTTTTCCTTATCTTAATGCATTCTATGCATTAAGATAAAAAACCTTCTGTGTGTAGCAGCCCACCTCAGCCCCCCCCCCCAATACTTACCTAAGCCTCCTCTCTATCCAGCGATGTCCTTGAGTGCCTCAGCCGATCTCTCCTGATTGGTGGCTGTGACACAACACAGCAGTGGCACCATTGGCTCATGTTGCTGTCAATCAAACTCAGTTAGCCAAACAGTAGAGAGAGGGGGTGGGACCCAATGGCAGTCCCATGTTTGAATGGACATAGCTCAGCTTGGGTGCCCCCATAGCAAGCTGCTTGATGTGGGGGCACTCAACAGGAGGGAGGGGCCAGGAGCTCCTGCCAGGGACCAGAGAAGAGAAGGATCCAGGCAGCCCTGTGCAAAACCACTGAACAGAGGAGGTAAATATAACATGTTTGTTATTTTAATAGAAAAAAAAAATTAGGTTTTACAATCATTTTAACCATTTCAGCCCCGAAAGCTTTAACCCCTTAATGACCAGACCATTTTTTTGCGATACGGCACTGCGTTACTTTAACTGACAATTGCACAGTCGTGCAATGCTACACAAATAAAGCTGATGTCCTTTTTTCCCACAAATAGGCTACTTTCACACTGAAGCATTTTACAGACGCTATTTAGCTAAAAATAGCATCTGTAATGCGCCTCAAAAATCCCCCCAATACACCCCAATGTGAAAGCCCTGAGTGCTTTCACACTGGGGCGGTGCGCTTGCAGGATGTTACAAAAAGTCCTGCAAGCAGCATCTTTGGGGCGGTGAGGGGAGCGGTAATATACCACTCCTCCACCGCCCCTGCCATTGAAATGAATGGCAAGCTCTTCCGAAGCGGCTGCACACCGCCTCGGTAGAGCTGAGCGCCGGCATTTTTAACCCCTTGTGGGGGGTTAAAAGCACAGCGCTCCTGCCCGCATAGCGGAGCCATATCACTGGTAAAACTCCGCTAAAACTAGCGGGGTTTTACCGCGACCGCGGCTGCCGCTCAGTGTGAAAGTAGCCATAGAGTTTTCTTTTGGCGGTATTTGATCATCTCTGGGGTTTTTATTTTTTTGTGCTATAAACAAAAAAAGAACGGCAACTTTGAAAAAAAAACAATATTTTTTTCTTTCTGCTATAAAACCTATCCAATAAAAAAATGTAAAAAATCTAATTTCTTCATCAATTTAGGCCAATATGTATTCAGCTACATACTTTTGTTAAAAAAATCCCACTAAGCGTAAATTGATTGGTTTGTGCAAAAGTTATCATGTCTACAAACTATGTTATATATTTATGGCATTTTTATTTATTTAATTTTTTACTGGTAATGGCGGCGATCAGGGATTTTTAGCAAGACTGCGACATTGCAGCGGACAAATCAGACACCTAACTGACACTTTTTTGGGAACCAGTGACATTATTACAGTGATTAGTGCTAAAATATGCACTGTTACTGTACTAATGGCATTGGCAGGGATGGGGTTAACATCAGGAGCGATCAAAGGGTTAAGCGTGTCCCTAGGGGGTGCTTGTTAACTGTGTGGGGGATGGACTTACTGTAGAAACACAGAGGTCCGTGGTCCTGCTTAGCAGGAACAGAAGATCTCTGTGTCCTCCCCTGTCAGAACAGTGATCTGGTTTGTTTACTAATGCAGATCGCCATTCTGCCTCTATGGGGAATGATCGCAGGTGGCCAGCGGACGTCGGGTCTGCCAGACCTACTGCTTGGCTCCCCCCGTCCAATGGGCGTCCACGCTCCCCCGTCCACGCATGTGTGCCTCTGGTGGTGCGTGCGCACCCACAGTATCTATTGCACGAAATTACGTACAGGTACGTGATTTTGCGCAATAGAGCCGCCCTGCCACAGTAGATAGTACAATTTCCTTTAGATCTCCCATCAGCTATGTAGTGCAAGGGCCTGCCTGATTTGGTACAAATTGAATGGATTGTTCAGGTGGGTCCTGCTAGTCCATAGTTCAGGTACATCTAAAGGAAATTGTACAATCAGATTGCATAATGTATGACTATGATTATACAAGTACATATGAGGGAGTGGACAGAGACACCCAGCTTTCAAGCCCCGCTCACATGTTCGCATAGCGGGATCTTTTTTTTTTTTTTTTTTTTTTACATGAAAGTTTTTTATTGAAGAAAAGAAAATTGTCGAGCATACAAAATATCATGTAAAGTACAAACGCTCTTTCCAGAGACAATATCTGGGTTTACATTCAACACATGTATAAGTACACAGAAATCAAAAACAGTGCTGTCTCGTTTGAGTGGGATGTGGGATGTGGCCCACCACCCCTGGGACTGAAAGTGAAAAGTATCCTGGTAGTGGTTCGCTGTGTGCACCCCAAACTTGACAAAAGAAAGAAAGAAAAAAAAGGGACTCCCGTTGCACATTCCGTCTTTAGACGCGTACATGGTTTGGAGGCCTGAGCAAAGTGTGTTGCCCGGCGATAGGGTTTCCCTGCATCATGCGGGGCCCATTCTGGTTGGGGTCGCATAGCGGGATCTTACGTTCCCGCACATGTTTAGGGGTTTTTTTGGAGCGTTTCCACTCATCAGTGTTAATTTTGACATCAAATTTCGATTCAGTTCTAGTCATAGTCTTTTAATTAAAATGCCATTTTAGTTTTAGTCGTATTTTAGTAAACTAAAATCAGTTTAGTTGAATAAAATCAAATGAGTATAGTTAAATTGTAATGCATTATTTAAGCATTTCTCTAGAATTTTCAAACTCATTATATACTCCTGGAGTAAGAAAAAAAGAGGAGGCCTGTAAATTCTGCACAATGCTCTAGACAGTCTAAGGAGCCGAGGCCTGTAATGCACACAGTGCTCTGCACAGTCAGGAGGCCTGTAATGCACACAGTGCCCTGGGGGGGTAGCCTGAGGAGGCCTGTAATGCACACAGTGCTCTGGAGGGTGGTCTGAGGAGGCCTGTAATGCACACAGTGCTCTGGACAGTCGGGAGGCCTGTAAATGCTGCACAGTGCTCTATGGCCTCCCAACTGTCCAGAGCATTATGTGCATTACAGGCCTTCTCAGACCACCCTCCAGTGTACTTTTTAGCATTTACAGGCCTCTTGACTGTCCAGAGCACTGTGTGCATTACAGGACCATCAGACTACCCTCCAGAGCACTGTGCAGCATTTACAGGCCTCCCCAACTGTCCAGAGCATTGTGAGCATTACAGGCCTCCTCAGACCACCTTCCAGAGCACTGTGCAGCATTTACAGGCCTCTCGACTATCCAGAGCACTGTGTGAATAACAGGCCTCCTCAGACTCCCCTCCAGAGCACTGTGCAGCATTTACAGGCCTCCCCACTGTCCAGAGCACTGTGTGCATTACAGGCCTCCTCAGACCACCCTCCAGAGCACTGTGCAGCATTCACAGGCCTCCCAACTGTCCAGAGCACTGTGTGCATTTCAGGCTTCCTCAGACCACCCTGGTTTCCTCCCATACTCCAAAGACATGGTGGTAGGTTAAATTGCTCCTGTCTAAATTGACCTTAGTATGTGTGTGTATGTATGTATGTATAAATGTGAGTTAGGGACCTTAGATTGTAAGTTCCTTGAGGGCAGGGACTATGTGTGAAGTTTCGTGTAAATTGATGATGCTCTATAAGTACCTATAATAAATAAATAAATATGAAACATAGCTTAAGCGGTCCAACTATCAGCACATTTTTTCCTGTACTTTTCTTTGTGATCTTATGACCACTGAGACCTCACTAGTCCTTCCTCCTGTCTGTGTAGTAGGGGTGGATTGGCAGTGCTCCTATGTAAACAAAGGAAATGCTCTTTGGTGTGGGGTTACATTTTCTGGCATTGTCAGCCCTTGCAGTGGTGGATGCTCTGATGTGCTACCTATACTATTCACTGCAATAGGGAGCTATAGGGAGAAAATGGGCTGCTGCTGTTACAAATTTAGCAATAAAATATTGTTCTTCTCTTAAGGGAATCAATAATTTTGCATAGAGTTATGTAGGGTACACACTATAAGAAAATCAGACGAACGACCGTCCAATCTTCTTGGTTGTTTCACAGCAAATTGGAGCCAATGAACGAAAATCTGTACAAAACGTCTCATACGACAAAGTCTTTTTTTGTTGTTTATTGTTTCTGACCTTGCACAGTATTTTTCTGAATTTTCTTGTACACATTAAATGAAAATCGTTTGTCCTGTTCCCGTAGGAGAAAAATTTTGGAGCTTGTACCTTTGAGAATTTTCATACCAAAATTCGTAATTGGCTGTCGAAAGTTGTGTACACACTATATGAAAACCGTACGAAAGTTCTTTGGGCGAAAATTCTCGCCCGATTTTCTTATAATGTGTACAAGCTTTTACACATTAAAGCACCAGACTTTTATGCCAATATGCTCCCAAAATGTAAATGCAGTCCTTGCCCCATAGAATAGACTGAATGAAGTCAAGGAGGGTGATTTACTGAAGGAGTATAGAAGAGAATGATTACTTAATTATGTATTCTTAAACATTTACAGAGCTAATCATCTTGTGAAACTGTAGGTACATTTGTTCATTGGGAATTGGGGCAAAACTCAATGTTAGTAGACAATTTTTTCTCCAAGTTGAACGGTATTTATAAAAAACAGAGTGGCTCGGGAAAATACCAAATTATGGCCACTAGATGGACCTGATGATTATAGTAAATTAGTACAGGCGGTCCCCTAGTTACAAACATCCGACTTACAAACAACTCCTACTTACAAATGGAGGGAGACAACAGGAAGTGAGAGGAAATCTCCCCCTAGGAAGGGAAATTCACTCCTGTAAGAGTTATGGGAAAAAGGTGTCTCCACTGATGCTTTATCACCTAAAATTTTCAAATTCCAATTATCATTGGGACAAGAAGTGAGTGGTGTTAACCCTTCCCTATGCTATCCAAAAAGCTTAAAAATAGTTTTTTTGGCTGGAGCTACACTTAAAAAAATGTACCTGTTCCCACTTACAAACAAATTCAACTTAAGAACAAACCAACAGTCCCTATCTTGTTTGTAACCCGGGGACCACCTGTATTTATTTCCTGTGATTATCAGCTCCATCTAGTGACCATAATGTGGTATTTTCTTGATTCAAAATAGAAAATTCGATTTTTCCCTCCATTTGCACGAGTTTACATGCAGCTTCAAAGGACATATAGCTCTATATTTTTTTCATAAATACAGCCCTCTGTAAGGAGTAAAGCTGCATTCACTTTGCAAACCCAAACCTGTGCAACAGAAATTTTTAAAAAAGTACATTTGCGTATGTTTGGATGATTGAAATGAACACAACATCACCTTATTCACTAAAATATCCCAATAAGTAAGCAAGCAGTGCTTGGTCTGCAACCAATCTAACATGGAAGCGCCGCATAATGTATATTTGTAAAGTAATTTATTTTATTAATATTAATAATAATAAATAAAATATAATTTAACAAATTTATAAATGTTTGCAAAAATAAAATAAATGATACAAATTACCAAAAACCCAGATAGTTTCTCTTAAGTAATTTTTTTTAATCTCACCTGTTCTTTGAATGTATACTGTACATTATTTACTTTTTTTTTAAGCCAAATGCAGTTATTAATTACCACTCTAAGCGCTCTTCAGTGGCTCAGCTGTGTTACAAGTTGGTAAAGTTTGTAGCTCTGCTCAATATTGCCACCATGTGGATATTGGTAGACATTGCTCAATCACAAACAGACTGCTTGTCCACAGCAGAGTGCTGTTTGGAACTAGGAGGTCTTTAATAGCGTTTTGCATTTAACCTAATTTTACTATATCTAGCTAGGAAATATACATTATTAAAAGCTTTTAAAATATTTTAACAAGTAATCCTTGTAACAGATTAATATATTGTTAACATTTACAGTGCTGAACCAGAAAATATGCATCAGTAGTGTAAAGAGATAATGGCTTCTCTTGCTCTTAAGGCCTCATACACACGGACGTTTCTTAAAAAATAAACAAACCATTGAGCCCGACGTCAGGGAAAAAAATTGGTGTTTTTCGGCGTTATGCATCTGCGTTAGTGAGCGTTAGTGAGCATCGGCATCAATAGGCGTTTTTTTTATAAAAAACCAGCCCTCTGCTATTTTTCAACCTAAAACCGTTGGCGTCAAAAAAACGTCAGTTAATGCCGGTATGGCGTTAGTGGGCGCTAGTGAGCGTTTTGCGGCGTCGGCGTCAAAAAACGCCTAAATGTTGCAGCCTCAGAACGCGCTGGCCGTGGGTTCTAGTTACAGCTCACTAACGCCGACGCCCTCTACAGCTCAAAACGTTGGCGTTTTTATGGGGCCATTAACTAACATGGAGAGCTGCAAGAAACGTCAGAAAATGCCGGCGTCAAAAAAAACGTCCGTGTGTATGAGGCCTAAATGAACAGTATGTCAAAAAACTGAGTACACCCCTCACATTTTTGTAAATATTTTATTATACTTTTTCATGTGACAACACTGAAGAAATGACACTTTGCTACAACATAAAGTAGTGAGTGTGCAGCTTGTATAACAGTGTAAATTTGCTGTCCCCTCAAAATAACTCAACACACAGCCATTAATGTCTAAACCACTGGCAGCAAAAGTGAGTACACTCTTAAGTGAAAATGTCCAAATTGGGCCCTATTAGCCATTTTCCCTCCCTGGTGTCATGTGACTCATTGGTGTTACAAGGTCTCAGGTGTGAATGGGGAGCAGGTGTGTTAAATTTGGTGTTATCGCTCTCACTCTCTCATACTGATCAATGGAACTTCGACATAGCAGCTCATAGCAAAGAACTCTCTGAGGTTCTTAAAAAAAAGAATTGTTGCTCTACATAAAGATGGCCTAGGCTATAAGAAGATTGCCAAGACCCCAAAACTGAGCTGCAGCACGGTGGCCAAGACCATACAGTGGTTTAACAGGACAGGTTCCACTCAGAACAGGCCTCACCATGGTTGACCAAAGAAGTTAAGTGCACATGCTCAGCGTCATATTCAGAGATTGTCTTTGGGAAATAGACGTATGAGTGCTGCCAGCATTGCTGCAGAAGTTGAAGGGGTGGGGGGTCAGCCTGTCAGTGCTTAAGTAGATTAAGGACATGGATTACTGGAACCATGTCCTATGGTCTGATGAGACCAAGATAAACGTATTTGATTCAGATGGTGTCAAGCGTGTGTGGCAGCAACCAGGTGAGGGGTACAAAGACAAGTGTGTCTTGCAAGCAGTCAAGCATGGTGGTGGGAGTGTCATGGTCTGGGGCTGCATGAATGCTGCCGGCACTGGGGGGCTACAGTTCATTGAGGGAACCATAAATGCCAACATGTACTCTGACATACTGAAGCAGGGCATGATCCCCTCCCTTAGGAGACTGGGCCGCAGGGCAGTATTCCAACATGATAACGACCTCAAACACACCTCCAAGATGACCACTGCCTTGCTAAAGAAGCTGAGGGTAAAGGTGATGGACTGGCCAAGCATGCCTACAGACCTAAACCCTATTGAGCATCTGGAGGAGCGCAAGGTCTCTTACATCCACCAGCTCTGTGATGTCGTCATGGAGGAGTGGAAGAGGACTCCAATGGCAACCTGTGAAGATCTGATGAACTCCATGCCCAAGAGGGTTAAGGCAGTGCTGGAAAATAATGGTGGCCACACAAATTATTGACATTTTGGGCCCAATTTAGACACTGTCACTTAGGGGTGTACTCTAACTCTTTTGTTGCCAGTGGTTTAGACATTAATGGCTGTGTGTTGAGTTATTTTAAGGGGACAGCAAATTTACACTGTTATACAAGCTGTACACTCACTACTTTACATTGTAGCAAAGTGTCATTTCTTCCGTGTTGTCACATGAAAAGATATAATAAAATATTTACAAAAATGTAAAGAGTGTACTCACTTTTGTGAGATACTGTATATTCCTTAAAATCTACCTCATCACGACACTAAGAGCCTTCTGTTCTGCATGTGTAGTAACCCGTTTATGACTTGGGGAATAAAGAATCTATTCTGTTCTAGCTCCTCTAATAGAGTTCAGAGGAATTTAGTATTAAGGCAGAGGACACAAGCCCCCTATTTTCAATTTTCTACAAGTGAGTAAAGCCACAGTGGCTTCTTAACATGGAATGTTTGCAGACTAAAACTGTAAACCTCCAGCATACTTCACACAAGTGTTCAATGATTGCTGACTGGAACACTTTCTTGTACGCTTAAAACCTAAAGGTGACACGTCAGTATAGAAATAGGGACGTTGCCGCTACAGATTTTAAAGGTGCAGTGTCTGAGACTGAGATCCTTTTCCTTACTTAGTATTTCATTGACCTAACCCAAGCATTCAACCAGCGAACCACTGCAACATCTAACATGCAAACTTTTTTCAGGTCAATCACTCATTAGTAAGGATGAGCTTAAGGTTCAGTCTGATCCAGTGGCGGCTGGTGCTCCAGTCGAGGGGGCAGCAAACAAACCACCAGACCCCCCACCACCATGGGTGGTATTCACGGGGTCCACTCTGTGTTTGCGCTGATGCAGAGCACCAGGGCCGATCCTAGGGTCACAGATGCCTGGGTGCAGAAATATTTCTGGCGCCCCCACATGGGCGTGGTTATCTTGTTAACTCCTCTCCTTTACAAATGTTTCCATGGCAGCGACGTAAACACAGAGATGCTGCCCTAAGGAGTCTGTTACCTCAATATCCTCCCACAATCTCTTAACAATAAACAATGGTCAGAGACTCAGAGACTGGTAGAGGACATGATACAGACGTTAGGGACTGGTAGAGGACATAGTAAAGACGTCAGAGACTGGTAGAGGACATAGTACAGACGTCAGAGACTGGTAACAAATAACAATTCTCTAACACCCTCCTATAACTCCATTGTCTGAGGAATCCCGTCGTAGAGACACAAATGCAGCGACGGTACCTTTGTAAACATTTCCTCTCCTCAATTGTTCTATTGGTGCGGGTACACCCCCGCGGTCTTTATAAAGACGTGGGTCCGTAGACACTGGGATCCTAGCCGGGACCACGAGACGTAGTCGCGTTTGTGTCTCACCTGGGGCACTTATGGTGGGTAC
>BLSH010459478.1:173935-196862 GCA_018402905.1 Glandirana rugosa | reverse complement strand
GTGCATACCAGTGCCATCTCATCAGTGCCACCTCATTAGTGCCAATCAGTGCCACCTCATCAGTGCATACCAGGGTCACCTCTTCAGTGCCAGTACATCAGTGTCTACCAGTGCCACCTCATCAGTGCATACCAGTGCCATCTCATCATTGCCAGCACATCAGTGCAGTCTATCAGTGCCATCTCATCATTGCCAGCACATCAGTGCCACCTCATCAGTGCAGTCTCTCAGTGCCAGCACATCAGTGCCACCTCATCAGTGCCAGCACATCAGTGCAGTCTATTAGTGCCACCTAATGAGTACCCATGTGTGAAAAATGTGAGATTGTGAGATCAGAAACTCACCTCCTCATTGTGGCCATTACACTCTCCATTCATTTTTAAGGCAATCCCGCCCCTCCTGTGGACTACATCTCCCATAATTCTTTGCAGTACAGAAGGGAGGGGGAGGGAGGAACACTGTGCTCTGTTTCCCTCCCCTAACCTCTGTACTGCGGAGAGAGTGAAGGGAGAAGGGAGGAGGGGGCTGACATAGGAGAGGGGAGGGATGCTGAACAGCAGGCAGCTTTCCGGAGGGCGGTGGCTGTGAGATGAGAAGAGCCGCTCTATTCAGCTAATGAAATTCAGAGGAGGAGCGGCTTCAGCCTGTGTGCTGCTTGTAGCATCGCCACTCCTCCTCTGAATTTCATTAGCTGAATAGAGCGGCTCTTCTCATCTCACAGCCACCGCCCTCCGGGAAGCTGCTCGGCAGGGATCAGCACTGCGAACATGGAGAGCCCAGGATCGCCCAGGATCGGCCCTGCAGAGCACTGAGAGATCGCTTTGATGGGGGCAGCCATCTCCCGGATCTCCCCGTACATCCTCCTTCCTGCTCAGCCAATACTATCGCTTCTCCTCTCGGCCAATTGGGTCTCAGGACCCGCTTCCTGATTGGCCGTGTGGAAAAGTAGGAAACCAATAGCGAATATTAATTCGCTATTGTCACACAACTGGGTGGGCTCAGGGCACAGTTCTGCCCCGAGCCCACCCTTTTTTAAGCCAATTAGAGCCTCAGGTTCTAATCATGTGCTTCAAAAAAGAAAAAACCCATTGGAATCCATGCGTCCAGCACCCTGCGTGTAGATTAGGGGCCAGGCGCATGGATCGGGGGGGCGGCGCCCCTGTGCCCCTAATGGAGCAGCCGCCACTAGTCTGATCACAGATTCAGACTTAACTTTACCTATTTGGATATTCACCCAAAAGGACTTTTTGCTCATTCTACCGCTACTATATAGAACAGCTTCCCGTTAATGGTTATTAGGTAATCAGAAGTTTCCAGCACCCACCGCATCACCTAGAAACCAGTGACATCCCCCAGCTTCATTCATTTACTCGTTAAAAAAAGGGACAGGAATATTGCTGATGTTACTGACCACATATGACTACATGGGAGACCCCGACCCTTAGTTTACATTTAGTGGGGGAGACCAAGAGATGTCATTCACAGTGTAGGCACAGGATCTGACGTATCCTTTGGTTGGAGGTTTTTTCTTTCAGCAGTCGGTGGACACTGTTCATCATGATTGACATGGATCTGCATCACTAATGTGACAAAGTAGATGACAATGGATTTACATTGAAGTTGATTTTATACTTTTTAATAAAGGACTTGCCAAAACGTGCGTGTATTTATTTACACTTTTAACTTTCTTGTGTGAATGAGTAGGGATAATATGTACCCCTCATTTATTCATGTGGGGGGGTTGTATCTGGGGCCTCTCTTATTTTTAAAGGGGGCTTTCAGATTCCTGTACTGTAAGCCCCTCTCTTGTAGACCTCCACAACTACAGGGCCAGTGTTGTGAGGGAGAGGCCCTTGTCTTCATCAACACAGGGCCATGGTGCTTTGCCAAGGGGGTCCCATTGGCAAGGTACTACCCAATGTTGAGGGCATGTGGCCTGGTATGGTTCAGGATGGGAGAAGGGGTACATGCTTGCCCTCCCCCTTTACTGGCCTGTCAGGCTGCATGCTCTTGATTTTTGCTTGGAGTTACCCTTAATATTGATAACAGACCCAGACTGTATTGAATTTTGGTAGGACCCCATGCATTTTTTTTCTTTTTGCCTGGGGTGCCAATTGACATCTATACCAAACCATCATCAAAGACCTTGGGTCTGGAATTTGTTTTTGGGGGTCCCTCATTAACAACTATATCAGACCCTCATCTAAGATAGGGGTCTGCTATAGAGAGGCTCAACCATTTGTTTACCAACAAAAAGTAAAGCTGCTGGCAACTTAAATAGCATTTTTTTCTTTGTAGATGTCAGTTTTGCTGTAATAAGTTGTATTCATCATGCATACAGCATGCTCCACTTCACAGGCAAGTTAAGGACAATCTCAGCATGTTATTTAAAATAATTTTGTATTTTTATTGTTTGACTTTATTAAATATGATGCTCCCCACCAAAAGAAATGTTAAAACATTTCTTGTTGGTTTGGTACATATTCCCCAGGGCATTTGGCTCATCCCTACTCATTAGAAAAGCAAAGAGAAGGATGACTGCCCCAGACATTAGCATTGGCAGCACTGCGACTTCTCTAGTCTAACAGGTCCCCTTTATACTGGATCTCAATGTTATTTCTTATAGGCTAGAGTGGGAAAGATTAACCACCTCTGTCAGATTTTTATTGCTGTCTGTGACTTCATTAGAGATCTTTGCTCACTTTCTCTGTGGTCATCAGGACATGCAGATCGGTATGAAAGCATTTTTTTTTTTTTGCAAAAATAGGCAGGGCTTTACCTAGGAATAAGTGTAATAATTTAATCATTTAAAAAATGATGAACTACTTTATAACCAGAGTTCATTGATGCATAGATGCCCAGGCCAAATTTAGTAGTGTCAGCCTGTGTCAATTAAAGTAGAATTTCATGCAAAGCCTAGCTACTCTTAAAAAAGGCTCCGTCCCTGTTCCTAACACCAATCCTTACTAACCTGTGTAAGAAAGATCTGTATACTTACCTATTTTCAGGTTTATCCAGTTCATTCATGCCATCCAACTTCCCTGCCTCAGCCAGAGGAGGAAGCGGGAACAACAGAAGGGATATAGGAGCCTATGGGTGATGTCACTGCTGCAGGCATTACCAGTTGTTGTTGAGCATCTCTCCTCTCCCCTGCAGCAGGGCTGGCTGACACAGGAAATCACGCGACCTGACTGGTGCTGCCTGAAAATAGCTAAGTATACAGATCTTTCTTACACAGGTTAGTCAGAATGGGTGTTAGGAGGGGGGAGAGAACAATTGTAAGAGTAGTTAGGTTTTGCATGGAACTTAGCATTAATCCTATGACTATTTGTATATCTTTATATATTTTCTACATATTTTAAGAATGTATATGTTTTTTTTAAAACAGTTTTAAAAAAAAAACTCTGCTCTTTTTTTTTTTTATTATAGGCTGGCAAATAGGTGAAAATGTGTGTATACAATGGCATCTGCCATATTAGCATTTTTGGATTTGCTGCAGACACACACTATAAATATTCCGCTTCTTTTTTGGGCAATATCAGTCAGGGCACCCTTTAAAATTATGGACAATCTCAAGGCAGTCCATTTTGAAGTGTAAAAAATGAAACCAATCGTTTTTCATAGTGCAGCAGCATCCACACGCTTTGAACACCCAACATTAGAGATTCATTGTTACACAGCATATATACTGCTGCACACTGGTACTAAATAGTATTCCAGCATTTCTCTTCAGTCTCACCACCACCACCCCCTCATGCAACTAATCTGACATCAGCAATGATGGACAGGGGCTGGAGAGGAGCAAAAAAGATGTTGTGTAGGCTCCCAATGTCTTCCTTGTCAACCTAGGATGTCATCAGTTGTTAGGATGCCAGCAGCTGACCAGCATTTTGCCCAAGGTTATAATGCTGCATAATAAAAATCTGTGGCTTTGCGTAACAGGCTCAATCCTCCTACCAGCTTGTTGACAATATTTGGGCAATTTGGGGCAATTTATAGGCATTTGTCATGCACCCCTGAAAAGCCCAGACAGCCCTCCACGGACCAACATTTTTTAAGTTAGAGGAGTCAACCCTATCAGATTTTTACTACTATCTGGGGCACTAGGCACTCACTTCCTGTCTTCATGGCAACAGATTTCCCTCACACTGCTGGCATCCTAACAACTGATAACATCATAGGTTGATAAGGAAGACATCGGGAGCCTACACAACATCTTTTTTGCTCCTCCCCAGCCCCTCTCCATCAGTGCTGATGTCTGGTAAAATTGTTTTTAGCAGAGCAGGAAGTAAATCTGTCTAACAGAGCCACCCAAAAGTTTTGGCTTGACATGCACTTTAATGTTTTAAAACCCAATTTCTATGTATAATATGCTGTATGCAGCAGCGGAATTTTGTACCATATTAGCCATCGGTAAAAGTAGAAGCTTGGATTTAGGATGATGCCATTATATAGATTGTAGTGCAAGTTTTCCTGAGGAAGATGTCAGCATGCCTTGAACACTTGCGCTACAATCTATTTAGTTAAAGTAGAAGTTTGGGGTATATGAAAAAAAAACATCCATACTCACCTCTGTGCTACAGTATAGGTCTCATTCAGCAGATTCCCCATGCCAGCTCCAATCCTGAGAACTGAGAAATCACGTGACCACTGATCACTCGGTTATTGGTCATTTCCGAGCAGAGAGTGGTGATGGTCAGTCACTGTTTTCCACTCTGCCCTTCCAATGCTCACTGGAATGTCAGACTCGAGAGGGGGCGGGTACAGATGGCTCCGTCTGTCAGCTGAATGCTTGGGAGCAAGAGCAAGCTGTCAATCAGGCTGCTGGGTGTATCCTGACAATATGGTCGGGATCCTTTCAGAACCTGGAGCAGCTCTTTGACATCAGCCGACAGCATGCCATGGCCCACTATTAGCTGATTCTGGGTCACAGGAGAGTAGAAGCAAGTACTCCCATGACCTAGAAGAAAAGTATTGCCAAAATAGCTTTGGCTGTACTTCTCTCCTAACCAGTGAATGTTATCATCCTAAATCCAAATTCTACTTATGTAAAATACTTTAATATACTAGATTTGTGCTCACACATGAATGGTATTGCTTAGGTTCACTAATAACTGCTAAGCAACTAGTATATTTAAAAGGGAGAGTTCAGCAATGGCTATCTACATTATTTGTTAGAAAATAATTAATTAAAGCCAGAAACATTCAATGAGCTTTTGCTCTATACATAAATGAAAGAACCTGTAATAGTCATATAAAAAAATATGAGAATAGAATAACTTAAATAAAAGCTCATTTAAAATACATTACATTTTCTCTTAAAATAGACCTCAGGGTTAATTTACTAAAACTGGAGAGTGAAAAATCTGGTGCAACACTGCATAGAAACCAATCAGCTTCCAGGTTTTTTCGATCAAATTTATTAAAACAAGCTGAAGTTAGAAGCTGATTGGCTACCATGCACAGCTGCACAGGATTTTGCACTCTCCACTTAGTAAATCAACCCCACAGTCTCTGTCACTCGCCCAGCTAAATAACCAGTCTATGGGTATTCATTGGGTTGATTTACTAAAACTGCAAAATCTGGTGCAACTATGTATAGAAATCCATCAGCTTCCAGGTTTTTGTGATCAAATTTAATTGAACAAGCTGAAGTTAAAAGCTGATTGGCTACCATGCACAACTACACCAGATTTTACACTCTCCAGTTTTAGTAAACCAACTCCATTGTCATTTTGTTCATTCAGGGCTTGTAACAGACTCCTGCCTATCCCAAACTACTGTTTATCTTGCCAAGTTTTCCAGCTGCTCCTCATCTTGCCAAGTTTTCCAGCTGTTCCTCCCTCCATCACACAAGTACTAAATTCCCTGGTGTTACCTGAGTTCAGACACTAATGGGATGTCACTCCCTCTGCCATGTGACAATTGGGTTCTAGTGATTGGCTGCTGGACCTGTACACTGTTACAGAAGAAGAAGTCACATGCCCCCCTCCATACCCGGAAGTACCGAGTTGCTCTCTGTGATGGAGGCAATCTTAACAGGAGGCGAGTTATTAGAACACCCCTAGCAGTCTGATATATTTATGGATTAGATCTGTTTTATACAGAAAGTTATTATTAAACTTGAAATATCAATGAACATCACATTTTTCTGGTTAATATTATGGCCCTGCAGGAAAAGTAGGAGTCAATGGACGTTCAGGCTAAGACTAGTTACAAAACTTTCTGTACATATTATCTGGTCTGAATGAATCACACTGCAAGAGATGAGATTCAAAGATTAAAAGATGTAAAGATCAATGTGACAAGGATATGACCAGGAACATAACCCCTGTTTCGTAACATCCAGTTTGCTACATATTGGAATAACTACATGTTAACCAGTTATTCAAAGGCTAAGTTCACCTTTGTAAGAAAAATACATTAAATGCACATATCTTCACAGAAAAAAATGTGCATTTATTTTTTCCCTTTAGGAGCCTCCAGAGCATTGCACATGTGATCAGTAGATCATGGGTGCAATGTCAAGCTCCTGTAGACTCTCACTACAGCTGTCTGACCATGCTTTTGTAGCATGCTGGAGCATGTTACACCCTAAATATGGGTGTAAGGTGTAACATGCTCTCAAATGTGAACTTATTCTTTAAGGAGTTGGTCTGTATTAAATTGATAGTAAATGCTATTTTCTGCAAGTAACGTTTACATTTCATACCACCAGTGTAGTAGCAAATAAATAGTAGAAAGGAGTTTTCTCAACAAATAATAGGAGTATACCCTCTCCAAAAATACAGCTTTCTGGGAAAACTGTAAACCTGCTCTATTAAATTTGGGAATTCTATGTAAATCATAGTCTAACTCATGGTTAGACTTTGATTTGCATAGTCTTGACAGTCCATATGGAGAAAGCTCTCATATGGACTGTCAAGATTCCTAGTTTGAGGTTTCGCGACCCTCATTAAAATCTGACCAGGGGCAACCCGTCCATTAAGGGTGCATGGGTGCCACCCTCTCTACCCTCACCACCCCCCTTATGCTAATGGCTAGATCCATGCATAGCATGAGTCTATCCATGGCCATCGCCACCACCCCCTATTCATGCGGCCGGCCCCTTCAGGATGCTAGCAGCATTAATGACATCAGCGGGGGGTTTCTTTGAAGCACCTGATTAGAGCCATAGGCTCTAATAGGCTTCAAAATAGAGTGGCTCATGGTGCAGAGCATTGTGCTGTGAGCCCATTCACGTGTGTTAGAAAAGCAAATTAATATTTCCTTTAACGCTGAATCGCCTCTCAGTGCAGGTATGTTATCCATTTTCTGATTGGCAGAATGGTCAGGCGATCCTATCGGATGCCTTTCTCAGAAGAGATGGTAGTTTAGCTCCCACTCGCCAGTCGCCAGACTTTGATGTCCCAACTACCCTGGGGGGATCTTCTGTCAGTGCAGTGAGCCCCGCGGCGGGGGGGGCTGTATACGCTATCTGCTGATGCTGTATACCCCTACCTGGTGATGACATATACACCTACCTGGTGATGCTGTATACCACTATCTGGTGATGCTGTATACCCCTATCTGCTGATGCTGTATACTCCTACCTGGTGATGCTGTATACATCTACCTGGGGATGCTGTACACCCCTATCTGGTGATGCTGTATACCCCTATCTGGTGATGCTGTATACCCCTATCTGCTGATGCTGTATACTCCTACCTGGTGATGATGTATACATCTACCTGGTGATGCTGTATATCCCTACCTGGTGATGCTGTATACCCCTATCTGGTGATGCTGTATACCCCTATCTGGCGATGCTGTATACTCCTACCTGGTGATGCTATATACCACTATCTGGTGATGCTGTATACCCCTATCTGGTGATGCTGTATACTCCTATCTGGTGATACTGCATACTCCTTTCTGGTGATGGTGTATACCCCATCTGGTGATGCTGTATACTCCTGACACAATGGGTGGAAACTATAAGGGTGGGGCTTATAATAAGTGGGAGGGGTCAAAAAGGAAGGGCAGGGTCTGGTGCCTCCCCATCCTAAAATTTCACCAGCCGCCACTCAATCTGACTGCATAATCTTCTTTATATCTACCAATAACTATGTAGGCCAATTGCCTGAATGAATACAAATTGATTAGATAATTTGAGTATGTCCTTATAATACGTTAATTTGAAAAACGTAAAGATATGTAAAATTGATACAGTCAGATGGTAACATGTATGGTGAGCTTTACAGCATGGCTCAATGAAAATCCACTGGTATTATCTAAGTTGTCAAAATGGTAGACAATAGCAAAGTCAAAGAATTATGATTCTGTTGGCATTTTTAAAGCTCATCTCCAGCCACATTTCCAGCCATGACGACCTTTTTCTTCTTTTTGAATGGAATGAGGAAGGGTGAGAAATTAGGAAAATGGTGTCATTGGTAAAGGAGGACACCAACAACAACAAAAATCAGAAAGAGTGTGTACCTTTCCTCAATTTACGTTAACAAAAAAAAAGTTCTATTCCTGCTAGAACCAACAATAACATTTACAACCAAATTACATCAATGTAAGATGTCACCTTCTTGAAATTAATGTCATATACTTTTTTCTATAGTTGGATATGTTTTTTCTCTCTCTCTCTCTCTCTCTCTCTCTCTCTCTCTCTCTCTCTCTCTCTCTCTCTCTCTCTCTCTCTCTCTCTCTCTCTCTCTCTCTCTCTCTCTCTCCAGAATAGAAGGATTTAAAATGAGGAGCCATTAAAATCACTACATTTTTTTAAACATATTTGAAGTTAGGTGGGCAGCTAGTATTCTGTAAAGCAAATCACACCAAAAATGAGTGTGTCTGTACCAACTTCTTCCACCACACTGTGCTGATTGTGTTGATCCATAGCGCAGTTTACATAAGGAAACTATTTTAAACTAGCATAGTTACAGTATTCCCAGAAATGGGCAGTAATATGTGGAAGAGCAAAGATTTAAATCCCTGCTGCATGTATGAATGAAAAATAAAGACATAGGGAGCACCATAAAAAGACAATAATAATAATAATTTTATTTTATTTTATTTGGCGGAGGGGTAATTTTATCAGGCCATATTAGATACAAATAGTGGTAAGTGCAGATTTAAATGGAAGCCTTATATTTTGGAAATTGTTAGCTTGTTGTTAGCAAAGCAGTATTATAGCTGTAAAATGCATCTTTGTTGTATCTTAGTTTGCCAATGTACTCCATTAAAAAAAAGAGGAAATTAGTTTAGTTCTCCCATCAGTATAGACAGAGAAAATAAGATTAACTCAATGACTGCAAGGAGATATCAAATAAAATTGGGAAATATTCCTACAAACTGAGAAGTACATTTAAAATAAAATATTCAAATACAATTTTGCTACAACTGTCCAACAGATCACCATTCATCTCTAACAAACATTTATTTTAATATGTAAGCACATTATAAAAGATTTTAAAAAGGCATTAAACAGACCCCTCACACATGTGCCTATGTACTGTATGACCAGCTAGAAGTGATTATGCTATGTGCCCAAGTTTCCCCTTTTTCATGATACTCACTAAGCCTATATCTTTCTATTATCAGTTAAAGATCAGTTAAGCCGTGGCCTACATGACTAGAATATGATATTTGTGGCAAACATTAAGATTTTAATTTTACCAGAAACTGAAAGTAAATGAAAAGTAAAAATATAATATTCTGCTTTAACAAGTGAACAAAGCAAACATATTTTTTTTAACAAAGAGGAGCAGCAAATGTGTACGTCTGAGCTCTAAGCATACATCGCTGGCACTGGGTGTAATGAAGGAAATGAAAGAATATGTTAAACTTGGTTGCCAAAAAGAAATAATCAAATAATCTCTTTGAACCTGAAGCCTAAGTATGCTTTTTAGTGGATAGTTCCAGCTTGGATCAATGTACGTATGTAGGCATACATATCTCAGGTATGTAAATATACATATCTCATGCTTGAGTGATCGCTGACACTTACTGTAGTAGTCACCTCTACTACAGTAATAGCAGCAATCTTCAGAACCCTGTGCCGAGCAGCTGCCCTTCTACAGAGTAACCATAGGGGGGCGCTTGAACAGCACCACTGCCACTCACAGAACGCTTTGTATTTTTTACAGTAAATACAAAGAGTTCTATAATTGGACAAGGTCAAGAGGCTGGGCAGGGATGTCCTGATCTCCACTTAGTCCAACCAGAGAATGCCTGTATTCATTTAAAAAGTATAAGGTCAACACTAATCAATGTAACTTCAATAAAATCATTTTCAACCCTAAAAATTATAAGGTGTTCTATGAGTGGTGGTGGTGCTGAGTGAGCACCTCCCAGGGGTTACTGTGCAGAAGGGCAGCCACATGTCACAGAACATCCTAGATCATGAATATGACTGTAGCAACACTAGCTACTAAAGTAAATTGCAGCTTCCACAGGTATGAGACATGCACTCAGGTATGAGGTTTGCATGCTAACGTTGGCTCAACTTGGACCAAGGTAACTATTCAATGAAAAGCATACCTGGACTTCAGCTTTAAGCTAAAAAAGCTAAATGAATGACAGTGGTAAACAGACATAGTGGGATGGGATTGGTTCCCTAAAGGAGTAGAGTCTGTTCACTTAGCAAGGGGAAAGTACACTTTTTAAAGTGTATGTAATTGAAAAAGATGACACTTTGAGTACCCTATCATGTACTAGAAAAAAAAACTTTTTTTTTTCATTTCTCTCACACATGATTAGGAAATCAAAGTGAACCCAGCTTCACCTTATTCACTAAAATTCACTTTGCTAGGTGCACATCCTCTTATCTTTTAACAAATCAACCTCACTGTCTTTTAAACAATAGAAAATGACAATAAAATGACAATAGATAAGAAACAAAATGTCTTTGACACTTACCGGCACAGATACTTCATGGTTACTCTTCAGTTTTCCTAATATAGTATAGCCATCTACACTAATTTTTCCTCTGGGAACCAGCTGGAATGATTCCACTTTGATACAGTCAATGTAAAGAGTGAGTTTAGACTTCTCCACGCTGAAAAGAACTTTGTGAAACTTGGTGTCAAATAAAAAGGGGAGCTGTTTGAAAGTGACGGTGTTCAATCTTCCATCTGTTCCTTTGTATGAGAACTCAAGAGCCTTTTTAGGGCCATTGAAATTAATAGAAGCTTGCTGCTTCCCTTCTGAGTCCACAATTTGCCAGATAGTCCAATATTTGTTCTTTGAATTTTCTTTCATCCGGAAAGTAAACATAAAGGAATATTCCTCTGGTAGTCCACTACCATAGATGTGCCTATAGAATACAAGGTTGGCCACTATACTAGTTAGTCACTGGACAAAATGTAATGCAATGAATACATTAGACACCATTAGGACTTGTGTACATGGGCATTGTTTTTAATCATTAGATGTAAATTTCAATCACGCATCAAATGCAGGTCAACAAATTCCCATTTACTATAGTGGTGCAGTTTGGGTTACAGAGACTGCATGGACCTGCTTTGTATGGCATTTTTCTGGATGCAGGGTATTGAGTTGTGCTTGATTATAATGCAAACCAGTTGTGATTTGAATCCAAATTAGGGATGGCCCAAACACCCCCTGGTTCAGTTTGCACCAAAACATGCGAACAGGCAAAAAATTTGTGCGAACATTGGAACACCGTTAAAGTCTATGGGACCCGAACATGAAAAATCAAAAGTGCTCATTTTAAAGGTTTATATGCCCACCACCCCACCACCCCACCACCACCACAAAAAAATAAAAAAAATAAAGGTTTATATGCAAGTCATTGCCCTAAAAAGAGTATGGGGACCTGGGTCCTGCCCTAGGGGACATATATCAATGCAAAAAAAGTTTTTAAATCAATTGTTTTTTCAGGAGCAGTGATTTTAATAATGCTTAAAGTGAAACAATAAAAATGAAATATTACTTTAAATAATGTGCCTGGGGGTCCCCTTAGTCTGCCTGTAAAAGGACGCACTTCTGTGATGTTTAGAACATAGCCAGAGCAAAATGACATTGCCAAAGGAAAAATTTACTCTAATGTATTGCCGGCACCCGACAATATACAGAAAAATCACTGAAAAAATGTGCGTGGGGTCTCCCCCTCAGTCCAAACCAGGCCCTTCAGTTCTGGTTTGGATTTTAAGGGAACCCTGCACCAAAATTTAAAAAAAATTGATGTGGGGTTCCCTCTAAAATACAAACCAGACCCTTATCTGAGCATGCAACCTGGCTGGCCAGGATGGGGAGGACGAGCGAGCCCCCCCCCCCGAACCATACCAGGCTACATGCCCTCAACATGGGGAGGTGGGTGCTTTGGGGCAGGGGGTGCTCTGCGCCCCCCACCCCAAAGCACCTTGTCCCCCATGTTGATGGGGACAAGAGCTTCTTTCCCACAACCCTGGGCTGTGGTTGTGAGGGTGTGCAGGTGGGCGGGCTTATTGGAATCTGGAAGCCCCCTTTGATAAGGGGGCCCCCAGATCCCGACCCCCCCCATGTGAATTAGTATCAGGTACATCGTACCCCCACTAATTCACCAAAAGTGTCAAAAAAGAAAAAAACACAGGAGACAATTAGGGACAAGTCCTTTTTTAAAATAGAAAATATATAAAATAAGTGTCCTCTGTTGTAATCCATCATCAATCACGACGCGCGACTGACCAGGAAAAAAAAAAGAACAGCTCCTCCTCCATGGGAGGGCTACCGCCGACTGAGCTATCTTTGGTTTGACGTTTTATTTATAGTGAAGGGCGGGGCCACCCAGTGATGTAATTGAGCAACCCGCCCTCAGATGTCACATGGCGTCAGAAGGGGCGGGGTCACCCATAGTCACCCGGAGGCCCCGCCCTGCACTATAAATAAAACGTCAAAACAAAGCCAGGGCAGATGGCAGCAGCCCTCACTGTGAACGCCCCATAATGTTCTAAATTCGTCGAACTTACGCTCGACTGTAACCGCAGGCCCATCCCTAATCTAAATGCCTGTATTTGAGCATTGTTGGGGTTGAATTAAAGGCTGACATTTGACACCAATGCACCTGTACACATGCACTTAAATGGGCTAAAGGGTTTTTTGACTGGATGTAATAACTGTGCCACTGAATCAATTTATTGTGTTCAGATTATACAACAGGTGTGAATATGAACTGTTTGTGCCGTAAATAACCTTAAGGCTCGGTTCACATTGGTGCGATGCGGGAACCTTGCAAATCCACTGCAGGTTCATGCATCGCACCTGACTCACAGGCAGTTCACACTGCCCTATGTTAATCGCTGGGAGCGTCATTACAAAGTTAATGACGCCCCCAGGTCGGTTCACATATCACAGTGCGAACTGTCAATTCGGACATGAATCGGATCGCATGGGTATGAACACCCAATGCGATCCGATTCTAGTGTGGACCAAAAAATAGGACCCTGCATGACTTTGGTCCGAATGCAATGCAAATTCACCCATACAATCTGGCTGAGTTTGCATCGTGCAGACATCGCATGTGATTCGCACAACAGTGCGGTGCGAGTCACATGCAATGTCTGACATTGCACCAATGTGAACCGAGCCTTTAACACACTCAACTACAGGCAATCTATTTCTTATGGATAATACGCTAGGGTATGGTGACAGTGGTTGTGGCGCACTAGTAAACTCTCCATAAAAATATATATAGAATGTGATCTGGAGAGTTGAAAAAAAGGAAGTTCAGCTCAAAGCAATGTGAAAGGGACAGAAAATGAGGGATGAGGAATGTCAAAAGGGACCCCGTGCAAAAAAAAAAACTGTACGGGGTACCCCTCAAGTGTCACACCAGGTATGAGTGGATTTTAAGGGAAAACCATACACACAAAAAATAGTAAAAAAAAGAGTGGAGTACACCCAAAATCCATAGAAAACCTTTACCCAAGCACAACGCCTGGCAGGCCAGGACAGAGAAGGCAAGTATGTGCCCCTTTCACTCCTGAACTATACCAGGTCATATGGCCTCAGCATGGAAAGGGTACCCATATTGAAAAGGACAAGGGCCTCTTCCCCACAACCTTGGCCAGTGGTTATGGAGGTCGGCAGAAAGGGGGCTTATCATAATCTGGAAGCCCTCTTAAATATAAGGGGGTCCCAATACTGCCTGCAGCATTTTTATTCATTTATTTTTTGTGTGTGAGGCTCCATTAAAATCTATAGCAGATGCATTTGGCTAATCACCTTTGAGCATAAGTAGTGTAATCAGCCATGGAAAGAGGTATTGCTGGACAGTGTAGCCTGTACCAGGGCATCCTTGTCGTAGTAGATTGGAATTGAGGTAATACTGAACAAGATAAAATTTACTAACGTTTACATTCTTGACAGAGATCTACTTCAATTCAGAGAGAAAGAAGATAATACTAGATAATATCTATATCTTCAAAAAAATTAAATTGTTTGATTTGAATAAAACCCATGTTAGCCAAGGCAGCATCTTACCATTTACTTTCCATTACGATAAAATTACAAATCGAAATCTTGAAACGTGCTCAAGGCATCTTGTTTGAATATTTAAATTGGGTAAACTACATTAAGTGTATTATGATTGTAAATGGCTGATTTAAATAAAGCTGTACTTCTTACAACAGTAACAGCAGCAGAAGCCTAGGAACCCTGTACAGATGTTGAACATCTAGCAAGATCTTTCAGCACTAACCATATGTGAACAGCGACTGCACATGCCTGTAAATGATCCAAGTTGACACTAGGGAGTGCTCGTTCCCAATAAATGAAATCCATTTAACTCATGAATGTATGCTTGTACAGATGTAATACATTGCTGCCTTGTATGTTTTGCTTTGTAAGCCAACCATGTTTTCATTCATCCTTATATGAGCAAAATTAGTTTTAAATAACTAGTCTGATTAGAAAACAGGATGTTAAAACCAAAACCACAGCATTAATTAGATGTACATAATCAACCTTGCCACCCAATTAACAAAATATCTCTCCAGGGACTTGTGATTTTATACTTGTTTCACATTGTACATCTTACTCTGATGTGTCTTTTAGCCATTCTAAAGCTATTCAATAAGAAATATGTCATTAATGAAAATACACACCTTGTCATAATTCTGAAGTCAACATTGGGCCCCAGCTGATAGGCTACTTGATAGGGAGAAGTGCCCACCACTGATTGAATAGCCCCAACAGAGGCAGCTCTGTCAATTTGGAACTTGGAGATCAGATCAAAGCCTAGAACAGGAAATGGTAAAGTCATGTTTATGGTGGAAGAGATAAACAGCTATTAATGACTTGCATCTGCCGAGCCTTTGATGGCCATTTATTTTTACTTTGAAGCAAAATTGTCATGGGGGTTGAAAATTGGACAATCATTAAGCAGTCTTTATTATCACATCTTACAGAATGCAGGGGTGGAAATGTCACAATTCATTACGTGAATAGGCTATGGAACTGTCTATCCAAAATGCATTCTCCTGGTCTACAGATGTAAGAAACTGCTTACCATTAAAGTCACTCTTCACTTACCTGGAAGGTCATCCTGTCCACCATTAAGGGGTGGGCATTTGTGCTGTATGTTGTTGAATTTTAGATTGAAAGGGAATCCTGAAACAAGACATTGATTCACGTCAGAAGCAAGGTTTAATGCATATCTAAACCCAAGAACAAAAATCAATAGTTTTTCATCTTATGGTTCTCAGATGTGACGACTTTATTCGTTTTCACCTGGTAATCCTGCCATTAACAGACTTCTTGTTCTAGGCTGACAAACGCACTGAGCAGCATAGTCACCCTAGGACAGGAATTGAGTTAGGACTGCATAACACCTCTATTTCTTCTTTTAACAGGGGAAGGTATTTTGTAGTACATGGAGATAAAAGGGAATAATGATAACTGATAACAGTCCAGAGGTAGAGAGTACAGGAAGTTAGGCTGGCCATATGTGGTTCGAATCTCGGCCGGTTCAGCAGGACCCGGCCGAGATTCAAACCATTAATGAGCAGGCTGAATGTACCAAGTTGATCAATTGAGTTGATCGGTTCCTGCTGAATCGGCTGAGATTCTAACCGTTAATGGGCAGACTGAATGTACCAAGTTAATTGACTAATCAACTTGGGTACAACCAGCATGCCGGATTCTCTTGCGATTATCGCTAGCGGGTACTATAGGCGCTAACAATAATCACTGCCTTCTCCCAGTAGGGACGGCTTCCCCCACCTGCCGGTAGAAGACAATGGCTGGGCCGGAGGGATTCCTGCACCAACACTATATGTGTTGATTGAGGAATCAAGTAAATTTCTTTGCTGCAACCCATGGTTGCAGCAAAGAAATGCGCTCCTTGTGTGGCCAACCTTATCAGCTCACAAGCTCAGGCTGGGAGAACAGCTACTTTTGCACTTGTCAAACAAATATGATGAAATGTTTTCAACTGTATATGTACCAGGCCAAAAGTGGGGAAATAAGAGAAATGTACAGTATTGTTAGAGTTTACATACACTTGTTTACTTGTATATTATATTTTAGTTTTGCAAATTGCCATAAATGTAAGGTTATGAAATCAGATTGGATGTACCCAAATGTAAATTGAAAAATATTACTTTGTATAGAAATAAATGTTAGCTGTTCTTATGGGCTGCCAACAAGGGAACATTGTTTTATGCTTGCCATTGCCATTAGTCTGAAATGAGGTACAATTATTTCCATATGTTGCATACAGTAGGGGCCATGCCAACTAAAAACAAGCCACGCTGTATATCCAGTCTTTTTCCCAAGGGGCATAGTAATCACAGCAGTTATATAGTAATCCTATTGCAACCACATCCATTACAGCAGGAGTGTCGGGCATCGGCTATTATGGGCGAGGGCCATCATCATCCAGTAAGTAGTCTTCCCTTCATTGGGTGGAATGTCTGAAAGGATTTGAGGCTTTCCAGCACACAGGCTGTGGTTTATTGACCTTTACAAGAAGTAGAGTGGGGAGATCAAATAAAGGGACCACCTTAATCTAAACACTCAGTGGTCTGCTTGTCTGAAAGCAGCTGCTCTGAGCAGGAAAAATAAACATTTTCTTTACAAACGGGCTCAATATGACCCAAAAGCAGCTTGGAAAATGTTCCTGAAGTCTGGTTTGTGAGTGAAGGAGCTGGAGTTGTGGCCTCTGGACAGAGCACCCAGCCCTGCACAGAGAGCTCTTTCTAAGCACTGACCCAGGCTGTACAGATCTTTCCTTTGAATAACATTCCCCCTGCAAAAACACCTTTCAGTTCTAATGCAGCATGTACTGTATGTGCAATTACAGCTATCTGGCTACCTGCCAGCCTTATAGGATCAAAGGGCAATTCATGCCAAGTCTAGAGAGCTCCACCTTGTAGGATGACTGTGGATGAAGCACAGAGTACCCTGTGCCTGAGGCTCTACCTGACGGCAGCATACGGAGCAGTGAGCTACATGGCAATTTACATTTACATACATTACCATCCACAGCTATCTGTAAGTACTGCTAGCACTGCAGCAGATCGATCGGTGTTCTCTGCTATTTTATAGCTGACATACACTTTACAATCTGATTGTACAATTTCCTTTAGATCTACCATTAACTATGTAGTACAAGGGCCTGGCTGTTTTGATATTAATTGAATGGATTGTTCAAGTTTGTTATCATATACATGCATAGTTTTGGTAAAGCTCTACACACATTATAATCTGACCATACAATCTGCACCACTCAACTTTAGATTTACCAAAACGTAACTTAAGGACCTATGTAAACTATCCTATCAATCTGTATTCAATTAGACAGGTCCGTACACTACCTATTTGCCTAATTTGTCACCCTTCCTACTTCTTTGGCCTTGCTATGGTCTAAATCCGTGGTCTCCAAACTGCGGCCCCTTATCAGGCCCTTGGGACACTATTCCTCCCACTGATACAAAGATCTATTTCTTCTGCACCAACAATGGGGCATGATTCCTATCACTGATCCCAACAACTGGGGGGCACTATTCTTACTATTTATACCAACAATGGAGCTTGATTCCTATCACTGACCCCAACAATTGGGGGGCACTATTCTTCCTATTTACACCAACAATGGGGCACAATTCCTATCACTGACCCCAACAACTGGGGGGAGCACTATTCTTCCTATTTATACCAACAATGGAGCATGATTCCTATCACTGACCCCAACAATTGGGGGGCACTATTATTCCTATTTACACCAACAATGGGGCACGATTCCTATCACTGACCCCAACAACTAGGTGGCAATATTCTTCCTATTTATACCAACAATGGGGCACAATTTCTATCACTGACCCCAACAATTGGGGGACACTATTCTTCCTATTTACACCAACAATGGGGCACTATTCCTCCCACTGACACCAATGACGGGGCATTCTTTACTCTCATTGAAGCCGAGGTATTTTCTACTTTCACTGGACACATTCTGGCCCCCCTCAAGGTCTGAAGAACAGTAAACTGGCCCTTTGTTCATAAGGTTTAGAGACCCCTGGTCTAAATCATGGGTGCTCAACCTGTGGCCCCCCAGCTGTTACTAAACTACAAATCCCAGGCAGAGGCATGATGGGACTTGTAGTTCCACAACAGCTGAATGGCCACTGGCTGAGCACCCATGGTCTAAATTTTTGACAACTGAGCAAACATCAGTAGATTTTCATTGAACAACTCTGTGAAGCTCACCATAAACTTTACAATCTATACAATCTGTATCATCTTTGTGCATTGGACTATACATTTACCAAAATGATGTAACAGACCTACCTAAACTATCCAATCAATGTGTATTCAAATAGGCAGGCACCTGCACTATGTGATAGTTGGTAGATGTAAAGGAAATTGTACAATTAGAATGTAAGGTGTGTGGTGAGCTTAAAGTAGATTGTACAATCAGATTGTATAGTGTATAGCCATCTTACTGACAAGTCACTTCATTCACTTACTTGTATAATGTTCTATGGTAGCCGATACCAGGGGTCCCAGGAAGCTGATCATGTACAAGGCAAGTGGAACTTTCCTGTTGAAAAAAAGGTAGTTTAGTAGTATACAGTGATGTGCCCTATGTATTAAATGCATGTCAGCCAAGTGTAGAAGTGTCCCATCCACAGTGTTTATCCTATAGCTCCCAGTGCAGGTGCTGACACCCAAAGATGTCCTAGCTTCAATTCACAGACATGTGTCATTAGTTGAATTTCCCTCCTCCACAATAGTTCAGTCCTTGCTCTTACCAGGTGCACTTCATGATTCCTTTTTTGTTGTCATTAGATCCCTGGTATCCCTAGGCACTAGTCTTTTTCACAGGCAATCAAATTATTTATAGGGGGTATAATTTTCTAGTATTTCCCCTACCAATCAGACGAGGACTGCTTAGCGTAGAACTCCACCTCTCCAGTTATTTGCATGTGTACACTGTGCCTGTGTGTGGATGGGCTGCTGCTGGAGGGGGCTCAGTGAGGGGTCTGCAGTAAAGGTGGGCACACTGAGCATTTCAGGAGATCTGTAGCCGAGAACGTCGTATGATGTACTGGACATATTTATTCCCTACTGATTAGGTATTCTGATTACCTATACAACGAGCATGTGATTTTTCACAAAGTGTTTCTAAATCAGGATATAATCCACTCAGGTTCACATGTTTCTTTAAACAGTTTTGTAATGCAGTTTTTAATGCTGCAATTTATACATTATACAATCTGATTGTACAATCCTCTGTAGATCTACCATCAACTGTGCAGTACAAGGGCCTGTCAGATTGGATAAGATTAACTGGATAGATTAGGTGTGTCCTATTACTATATTATATTTAATAAATCCAAAGGATATTGTACAGAGATGTATGTCCACCTTAACCATCTCAATACAGGGCACTTTCACCCCCTTCCTGCCCAGGCCATTTTTTAGCTTTCAGCGCTGTCACATTTTGAATGACAATTGCGCGATCATGTAACACTGTACCCATGTGAAATTCTTTTCGTTTATTCACACAAATAGAGCTTTGTTTTGGTGGTATTTAATCACTGCTGTTTTTTTTTTTTTTTTTACTAAAAAAAAAAAAAAAAACGAAAATTTTGAAAAAAAAGTTTTTGTCAGTAAATTTTGTAAATAAGTAATTTTTCTCCTTCACTGATGTGTGCTGATGAGGCGACACTGATTGGCACTGATAGGCACTGATGAGGTGGCACTGATGGGCACTGATGAGGCTGCACTGATGGGCACTGTTGAGGAGGCACTGATGAGGTGGCACTTATGGGCACTGATTAGGTGGCACTGTTGAGGAGGCAGTAATATGCCACACTTATGGGCACTGATATGTGGAACTGATGGGTGGCACTGGTGGGCACTGATAGTTGGGACTGATGGGCACTGATGGGTGTTGCTCTGGTGGGCTCTGATAGGTGGCACGGTGGGCACTGATAGCTGGCACTAATGGGCACTGATAGGCAGCACTGCAGCACTGGTGGGAACAGATAGGTGGTACTGATGGGCACTGAGGGGCGTTGATGGGTGGCATTGATGGGCAGCAGTGATGGGCATGGATGGGCAGCACTGATAGGCAGCACTAATAGCTATCACTGACTGGCATCACTAATGGGCACTGATTGGTGGCACTGGCGGGCACTTGTGGGCACTGACTGCTGGCACTGGTGGGCACTTATTGCTGGCACTGGGGTGGACACTGGTTGCTGGAACTGGTGGTCAATGGTAATCAGGGCACTGATTATCAATGCCCTGATTACATCCCCAGACGTCCTCTGTGAGAGAAGATGCCGCTGATTGGCTCTCCTCACCACACACTGTGTGAGGCGAGGAGCGCCAATTACTGGCACTTCCTTGTTTACATTTGACCAGCTGTGCCTCTCTACACAGATTGGGGTTGCGCCGTGTCCTGGCAACACGGCGCAACCAAGATCGGCACGCTGTGCGCTCTTTCGGGGAAGACATCATATGACATCGTCCCTGAACAAGAGCTACCGTCATTTGATGGTGGGCGGGCAGCTAGTGGTTAAAGTGATATTAAATCTTCAGGGTTTTTTTTTTTAAATAACAAACATGTCAAACTTACCTGTTCTGTACATTGGTTTTGCAGAGCAGCCCTGATCCTCTTCTTGGATCCCCCACCACCTCCCCCTTGACCAGTGTCCCCATAGCAAGCCACTTGCTATGGGGGCACTGGTGCTTGCTCGCTCCTGAGCCCCACTCTATGCGTCAATAAGAGACATAGAGCCACGACTCCCACCCCCTGCTTTCTCCTCATCAGCTCACTGGTTGTGATTGACAGCAGTGGGAGCCAATGGCTCCTGCTGTTGTGTCTCAGTGAATGAGGGGAGAGAGACCTGAGACAGCCAACGCTCCTGTGCATATCGCTGTAATGAGAGGAGGCTCAGGTTAGTATTAGGGGGCTGTGGGGGGAGCAGCACCCTGAAAGTAACCTTCAGCCTTCACAACCACTTTAAAGCTGGCCATAGATGGATCGAATCTTGGCCAGTTCAGCAGGGACAATCCGAGATTCAATCCATTTATGGGCAGGCTGGTTGTACTGACATAAATCCATCAATCGACTTCAGTATAACCAGCCTGTCAGATTTTTTTCATGCGATCACTGCTGGTGGATATAGCAGCCAGCAGTGATTATTGTGTTCTTCCGGCTGGGAAGGCTCCCAGCTGGCAGAACACAATTGTGCTGTGGGTGGGATTCCCCCATTTACACTGACTGTGTTGATGGGGGAATCAAGTAATGTTGGCCTGTATGTACAGCCTATAGTACAGTAAATCTTCACATTTTGGAGTCAAAAGTTTGTGTTTAAACATGAGACATGCTGCATGGCACTGCATAGGTTAACCACTTCAGCCCCGGAAGGATTTCACACTTTAGGACCAGAGCACTTTTTGCGATTCGGCACTGCGTCGCTTTAACTGACAATTGCGCAGTTGTGCGACGCTGTACCCAAACAAAATTTGCGTCCTTTTTTCCCACAAACAGAGCTTTCTTTTGGTGGTATTTGTTCACCTCTGCGTCATTTCTGATCACCGCTATAAACAAAAGAAGAGCGACAATTTTGCAAAAAAAAACAAATTTCTTACTTTTTGCTAAAATACAAATCCAAAAAAAAATATAAAAAAAAACATTTTTTTTCATCGGTTTTGGCCGATTACTTATATTTTTGGTAAAAAAAATTGCAATTGGCGTTTAGTGATTGGTTTGTGCAAAAGTTGCCGCATTTAAGGATGATGAGAATTAATTTATGGGGTTTTTATTTATTTATTTTTTTTACTAGTAATGGCGGCAATCTGCGATTTTTAGTGGTACTGCGATATTGCAGCGGACATGTTGGACCATTTTGACCCTTTTTTGGGACCTTTGGCATTTATACAGTGATCAGTGCTATAAACAGTAAGCACTGATTACTGTGTGAATGCCATTGGCAGTGAAGGGGTTAACCTGGAGGGGACGCTCTAAGGGTTAACTGTGTTCCCTGGGTGTGTTCTAACTGTATGTGGGCTGGGCTATCAGGGGGAGGGGAGTGATCACGGCTTCCATATACAGGAAGCCTGGGATCACAGCCCTTTCCCCTCTATGAGAAGGGAGATCCGTGTTTACTTACACGGACCTCCATTCTTTCACTGCGGGGGGGGGGGCTTTTTTTCGGCACTAGTGAGGGGAGGGGGACTATCGGGTCGGGTGTATGTCAATCTTGTGTGGGTCCCTTGTGTCAATTGGGAATCTCGCAGGGGAGGTCCAATTGGGGAAGTGACGGTTACCGTAAGTGTGTCATTAGTCACGAATGACAAATATCGTGACTAGTGACATATTTACGGTTTCCAGGGTTTTTTCCCAGTTTTACCAGGTTGTACAGGCGACGTTATAGCGTCATGGTGATTTTTAGCGTCTAACGGCGGTAATGATCATTTTTTT